>VYZV01013104.1:0-11113 GCA_013401275.1 Pandion haliaetus
AGTTATATTTGTTTCTGAACATAGTTAGGAGCATTGAAATGGAAACTAGCCTGGAAGGAAGGTCCAGGTTTTACTTGAAAAGTAATCTCTGTTGTCCAAATAATAAAAATGTCACTTTCCAAACATTTTTTTCTGATAAAGGACAATCCACACCAAGAAAGAGATATAATTTCTTCTTTTTCTATCTTGCCCTGTGAGACTTTTTATTAAGGTCAAGATCTGCCATCACAGGGGAAGTATAATTTTGACAAGTAATGTCATTGCTTTGTGTGTTCTTTTGAGGATAAGGGAAAAAGTGGATGGGCTGCTTATCCCTTGATGAAAGCAGACACCGTAACATTGTAACTGAAATCAGAATCACACAGATGGTCCTGAGAGGTTAAGACTTTTAAAATCATATTGTACGTATATTCATAACATTTATGCATATGTCAATTCAGTCTTTACATTACAAAATGGAATGCAATCAAATATGATAGAGGTGGAATAACACAATAAGATAAACAATGTTGGCTGGTGGGAGAACACGTAAATGGAAACTGTTTGAACAGTGAAATCTCCAAGACTTTCATCAGCTGTCCTCTACACTAAGTGCAACTATCTTCAGAGCTCATGACAGGCACAGTGTGGAATTACCCTTACATGATGCTGAGCTTTATTTTGAAGTTGTTTGTTAATATCACCGTGACAGTTCTGTACAGAGAAATGAGTGCAAGTGCCTCTTTGAACGTTTGACCCTGAAATAAATGGGAGAGACTTGGCAAATGCTGCTGTGAACTGTAAAACATGAAAAGTAAGAAAATCTGTAGGTCTCCAGTTGTGACAGCTCAACAGTACTATATTTATCTAGATGGGAGGAGAACGCTAAGAGCAGCAGACTGTGCTGGATTCTGAATGGCATAAGGCAGCTGGATAGATACCCTGGAGTCCCACAGCAGTGGGTTTTTTCTGGGAGAAAACAGAATGGCATGTGTATCACAGCCCCACTGAAATGAGAACAATTCAGCAAGCTCTTTAAATACTCAGTTCTCTAGTCCTCAAAGCATGGTTTTAATGCAGGATTGAAAGAGAAGAGCCTGTCCCATTGAAGCGGACCTCGTGTCGTCTCCACATAAGCTCCTGTACTTTTTTGCGATTTTTTGCTGTTGTTTGAAACTTCCAGTCTGAGAGAGGAAGGAGTATTCTACTGGTGAGAACTGAGAGAATTCACTGAGCTCAATGCCTGCTTGCTGCATTAATAAAAATAAAATGAAAAAAGCAATCTGATTAAATTATGTGTGGCTTTTCCTATGCCGGTGGAGCTTAACTAAGCAAACAGAAGCAGTGAAGTAAATCAGTGTTGGTTTATTAAAGATCAGAATTCAATATCTCAATAGTTGAAGGGCTTATGCACCAGTGTTCTCGCTGTTTAGCTTTTCTATGCAAAGAAAGTAAACACAATGGCACTGTGGGGACACTTGTTAGGAAAGTGACACTTAAAGAAGCCTAGTTTTCTTGCAAGGAAGATGCTGCCCTACCTCTTACTTCTTGTCTCTTGCCAAAAGATTATAATGAAAATAAAAATCTTTCTTAATATTGTTTGCTGATGGTGATGTCATCCTCTGTAACAGAGGCATTCTCCTTGAAATATCCTTAGGGCTTGCAGATAGAAATGTCCCTTACCTCGGCTACTTTTCTTTTAATACTCTTATCTGCACAAATACAGATTCCCCTTCACATTGATCTTAGTGCACCATCAAGATAGTGGCTTTTTAGGGGGGGAAGAAGTTAAGGATGTTTAATCTAGTCTTTAAGACTCTCAAAGTTTATACATTGCAAGATGGCACTCTGAGTATTAGGGGGCTCAAAGGAGATCTCCAGAAGAATTTACTGTAGTCTGCAGAGTGGAAAAGCTGTCAATTAACTCCATCTTAGTGATGTAAGCAAGACTTGGCTTCTGCAAATTTAGAAAACCAAAATACCTGCTCCTCATGACTGGGGTTGGTTGATGGCTTTGTTATTATCAGACCAAGTACAGACTGAGAATTTAAAATGTTCCTTTTATACCTGCCTCACACTAATGATGGTCAATCTCCATACCTTACAAAGGGCATCACTCTGTACAGAACTGTGCTTGCTGGTGCACTGGTAGAAGCTACTCAGCTTTCCCTCAGGAAGCACTTTTATAGGCAGGCAGTTGTCCAAGTATCATTAAACATGAAGTATTATGTCTGTAGATACAAACTCACATAATGGTACATAAAAGTAGTTCTGTAAAAGAATTGCACATTTAATGCCTAAGACAGGTATATCGGAATCAGTTAAAAATCTGTGCTTTGGTGCTAGTGTTCAATAATGTATTAATATGCAGTGAACTGCTTTGTCCTCTCCTCTTTTTGCTGGCAGTCACAAACTGAGCAAAGCCTTGGTAATTGTACTTAGCTGCTGCTTTTATCTGTTGTCTCAAAAAGACAGAGATAAGAGGCACCCAGTAAGAGAGATAAGCAATCAAGAATATATAGGAAATGGTCTTTAGAAGCACAGCTCCTTCTGCTTTTGTACTGGGAGCCCCTTGGCACACATAATGCTTTGCAGAAACTAAAGAGCCCTCATGCTGCTTTTGCATGCTGACCTGATGTAGACTCATTGCAGAGAGGCATGAAGTTTCCAGTTGTGAATAACTAGAAAATTTTGTTTTCTTCGCTGCTTGGATGCTTCAAAACTTAAAGAGATCAGTGAAGACTATGTGGGTGGAGACAGGCAGACGTGAAGTTATTTTCTTGTACAAGAGGTAGGTCCAAGCCATAAGTAAGCTTGGCAGGAACTGTCTCTTTCTTTAAATAAGTGATCTCCAGAAAGCTAAGATAAATGCCACATCGTGTAATATGTGTGATAAAAGTAAGGGCCATCATCAGAGCTGCTTGGAAACTTTCTAATAAAGCAGAATTTGTGACATCCTGGGAAGCCATGTGGTCTAGTGAAACAGAAACACCTGCAGCTTCCAGCCAGGCATGTCATATGACAAACCTGCCCTCAAAATGTCAGCTGTTGCTGAGGAAAAATGATGCTTTTCTATTAGCAATTATAAAATGAGAAGAAATGTCATTATCACTGAGCAGACACAAGGAAATAAGCAAATGTGAAACGATTCCTCTTTCCTGGCTCATGGGAAAAATTGAAAGCTTTGGTTTCAGCCCAGTTAATAGTAAAATTAAATAGCAAAGAAATATGGGTTTCTTTTGAAAAACTGCCTGAATTTGTGTGGATTGAAAAGTATTAATGTAGGATGGTGACTTTCAGAACAGATGAATCCAAAGACTGAATTCTCCTCAACTATGACTTTGGCACGTGGGGAGAAATGACACTCTTGAAGTTTCTTCTTGTAGACTGTGAAGAAATTGGAAGTGATCTTGAAAGATGAGATTACTATTAATTTTCCAAGCGCTGGATGGCAAGGGAATCTATCTGACAATCAAGGACTGTCTAAGTGTGCAGAGTCCAGAAAGGAGCAGAGGCAAGGAAAAAGCAAGAGTGGTGAAGGGCGAGAGACCAGTTTGCACCTCAGCTTCAAAAGGGACAGGTGTTTGTTTGCTGTCATTGTGCACAATGTTGCTGAGACCCTCTGTCTACTGAGATTCATTCACAGAAAAGTCTTGGTATCATTTGTTTTTCTAAGTGGTGGCCAAGTTTACAGAGAACAGGGTATGAGTATTTCTGTTGGAATATAAGAAAACAAGTTAATATCTACTTACATGTTCCCTCCTAAATGCTAAAGTGTCTCTCCATTCCATTCAATGTCAGTTTTTAGCCTTCAATTAAAGACCATCCCAGACCTCACCTTGCTCATTCAGACCCTTTCTAGGCACTTATATAGTCAGCAGTCAAGTCTCAATAGTTCTTTCATGGCAGTGTGCGAAGAAAGCTAAGTGAAAATCTCATTTGAACACTAAGAAGCAGCAAATATAGCAGAGAAAAATTAAAGTGGCATTTTTTTTCTGAATAACCTTAAAAAGAAAATAAGTTTTTCCTTGGATGCTAGAAGATATTTGAGCTACCTGACCCATGTAGTTTTTGATCAGGGTAAGAATTTCTTGCCATCTGAAAAAGGGGAGGGAGAGAAGAAACTGACATTACTAACCATATCTATATACAATGTTAATGACAAAGTGTTAATATATAAATTGTACTAGTTCAGTGTTGAAACATTAACACTACTCAGAAAAAAGAAAAAAAAATACAAAAGCTAGCTTGGTCAGTTGAGGTCATGGACATGCTTTATAACTATTTTAAGCTGTCTCCTAAATACGAGGACGGTTCCTTTGATAGCACCTGCTCTCATTCAGAAGACTGTATATTAAATTCCCTTAGCAGAAGCTGGGCTCGAACCCAGTGCTGACTACACAATCCATTACTAAATAAATGCTGGCTGGTTGGTAGCCATATTGACCTTTAGCTGAGATACTGAAAACCTCTTGCCAACATTCCCACCTCTTGCTTAATTGGCACTGCATAAAATGTGTTTCCAAGGGAGTGTGCAACAGCAGTCATGGTCGCCTGCAATATTAACACAGCAAAAGAAGCATGTAATTTATTCCTCTGAAAAATGGATGCATAATAAAATCCAGCATAATAAATCTCTTTCTGCAAGGATTATGATGACTGCAACTAGGCAGACCATAGTCTATTTGCACAGTAGTTGTTTCATCCAAGAAACTATTTTGGGTTTGTACCAAAGTCTTAGTGGTGCACTTAGGTGGCACCACAGCCCACCTTTTATTAACACTCAAATTTATCTGTTTTGTTGAGACAAATTAGTCCTGTAATTAAAATTAATTGTAAATAGGAAGCTGTTAAGTATACCATAAAGATACATTTCACCACAATATATGACAGAGAGAGCTTGATTGCAGATGCTACCATTTCCATCCAATAAGACTTCAATAATTTGCTGAAACTATTGAAAATATTTTAAGTAAATATGAAGTGATGACATGAAAGAAAAGACAAATTGCTTCAATGGATGATACTGGAAAGGGCTAAGTTAGGACATGCACTGGCAGGACACTAATAACGAAGTGAATTAAGCCAGTGAACGTTAGTGTATTTTTTAGGGTATTGTTTAGGATGAAACTCCACACATACTTCTCTTATCAAACATCATAGAAAAAATTAGTACTTTGTATTGGTGCAACAGCTTTTATAGAAATCATCCTTAATATTCTGAAGCAACCTAACAGGTTTTCTTTGAAAGATTCTTTTATTATGGATCATTTACTCTGAAGATAAGAAAGGCCATTGCCTCTCCTTTTGCCTATAAAAAAGCCCGCCAACAAATACGGTCATTGATTATATGCAGAAGTTACCTTTGAAACATGTCTTGTGTACTATAGGTGTCTTTCAGTGTAGCAGGTGGAAACAGAAGAATCATCACTCGAATATTGAGCTCCCTGGAGGCCACTAGCAAATGCATCAAAGATCTCCCTAGAGGGGAAAAATAGCATTTTATAGCAGAAGTCACAAATTTGCAAGTCTTCTGGGCAAATTATAAAATTCAATGATTCAGCCCCACTAGAAAACTCATCATGTTTACCAAGATTTGTCACCATTATAAAATGTCACTTTTTCTGCCTGTGAAGCTTTAAAAATGGAACATTCAGTATATTTCTGAAGAGCTGGAAAAAAACTAAAAAAAAATATTTCATGTGAGTTTTTCCCACTCCTATACATGCCCTTTTGTCTCAACACCCATGTAAATATCTTTTGATAACTCTATGGATCTGATATGATCAACATAATTTCATTTATAATGGAAAATAGTGAAGAGATTAAGTCAACGTACTTACCCCCTCTAGCACATCCATCAGGCCCATGTTTGCTTCCTGCTCACAACTAAGCAGATATTGATGTACCTCATTTAGGGGATCAGAATAGTCTCCTTAAAGACAGATATGCTTACATTTTGCTATTTCCCTCTGTAAGCAGAAATGAATACCCTTGGATCTTAACCTCCACCTGGACATAAAAAGAGAACAGAGGGCCTTGCTTTACTGCACAGCCCACCGGAGAAAACCCTGAGCAGCTATACTGCAGCTAGCTCCATGTCCTGCTGCACTGTCATCTGTGGCACTGAAAACTTCCACTGCCTTCACTGCGGTAAGAATTCCCTGACATATAGAACTTGACCCCAATGCCTTTAGCTTCAGCATGAGGATGTTTCCTCTTGAAGCCATCAGGGAACTGGATTACTCCTTTATTGATCAATTGTTGAGTTAGCAATCAATGGGTAATTGACTGTTAACCTCCATGAGATGACTCATGCGCTTAAGTCAGGCACCCTGTTAAATATCTTGCTGAACAAGTGCCTACATACTGTCTGTGGCTTCTGTACAGAAATTTGTCAGCTTTACATTATTCAAAGCCACGTAAAAAAAAATCTTCCGTAAATGAGCCACACAGAAAAGAATAAACCTGTTATAGGGATAGATTTACAGTGCACTACCATTCCATATTTAAGAGCCCACTCTCTCTCTGTTATTACTGAGGCAATCAAAGGTGCCTTGAAAGATTGCTAAAAATGATTAAGGGTGCTTTATTTTAGATTGATAACTGCAGTAGCAAGTGTGAGAGGGAGAGCAAGCAATTGAAGTTGATGGGATCATTGTGTGCCTGCCTAACATCACTGGCTTAACATTTGTATTTTAGACTGTCTCTTGCCTAATAACATCAAGTAGTGAAATAAAAGGTTCGTTCTGGAGGTAATTGTTATGTGGTGGAATATAAACAAGACCCGTTCTGCAGTATATTTACCACAGTGCATATTTATGAGTTGGGTTTAATTAAAAGTCAGGAACACTAGAGCTATTTTTTAACTAGATGCCTATTACCTAGTGTCAAATGCTTGTTTTTAATCACGCATTTTATACCATCGTGACCTAGATCACTGCCTGTGACATACGAGATAGTGTGTTGTCTTTCCTGAGAAGATGTAGCCAAGCTTGATGGATGTTTTCTCATTCCTAACCTCATTACTACTGGCTTCCCATCCATCTAATAAAATGCTATGATAGAGAGTGGGAAGGTGCTATAAATCATAATATTCCAGCCGCTCCAAGCAGATTCATTAGAAATGCTGCCTATATATCTCGTACCCAGAAAGTCAACACACAAAGTAGGTTGCTGCTTCTGCCTGTGTTGGAAACATCCCCTCACTCCCTCCAGTCAAGTTAGGATTTGTTTTTAATGGCAAAGATGACACTTAATGAAGTTCTGGGTGGCAGGCTGCTTTGACCTGATTAACCCAATAAATATTCCAGCTGTTATTAGTTTTAAACTGTGCAGTAGCCTGTTAGCTCACTCGCATCGTTACTCCACCACTGAGAATACATAATTGCTAACTAATGAACTATTTTATTTGAGTGAGGTAAGAAACTGAGACATCCTACTTTACTGCTGCTTTTCCAGTGTTTTCCTTAAGGAAGGGTATCCTGTTTCTCATTTAGTCTGGGCTAGGTCACTGAAGGGAGTATATAGGGGGAAGGGGGAGAATTTGTCCTGTCTGTCTTTCTTTTCAGTCTGTGAAAGAAAATGTGGCTATGAAAATAAAAATGTCCCAGACTTGCACCTGGAGAAGGAGAACTGAACTGGCTGCATCCTCTGAAGTCCAGGCTATGAATTTTCGCTTCAGAGTCAGATAGTATTTTATCCAGGCTTTGCTTTTTAGTGGAATCTGCACACTTGAAGAGGTAACCACAGCTGTGATCTTTGCAAAAGGGCCAGGGTCATTAAAGGAAGGAAAAAACAGTAAAAGAAAGGAAACAATAAGCAATTTTAACGCAATTCAGCTCTAAAAAATGCAGTGTGAGTGTGACTGTTGCTGTTCCAGGTGTTTGGCTTTTCATAATGCTCCTGTGGCAGTATACTCAGAGCTGCTTATATTCTCCTGTGCAGTTTTCTTTGGTGACAAAGTTCATGCAGCCCTGTCATTCAAAGGATTTTGGTGAGACATCACCCAAAGTTGTCTGCCTGTAGCCTGGTATGTCTTGGTACTGCAGATCTCACCCAGACCTCTCCCATTGGACTGAGTTTGTTGGCAGAGCCATAGTATCCAACTTTCTTTTCTTTCATATATATTGCAATTAATAACATAAAAACGTCAGTGACCTTTCTGTTGGAATAGAAACAAGGTATATATCGGTCTTTAGAATTATTTTCTTTCCTGGTGTGTGGCATGGGATGTCAGGCAAGCATATGGGCATAAGCGGACTGATGGAAGGCAGTGGTGCATACAGCTTGCAAGAATTCATCAGGGGACACCAGTGGGCTCTTCTGTCTGTGCTTAAAGGCTGTTTCACTCCATTTTGGGGAAATGAGATAGCATGTAAACTGGTAGTATTCTTTATTAAATCCTTGAGGGGGAAATGCAATTGTGTTTGTATGCTATCTGCAAGCAGCATTTTCATTATAACTCTCTGTGATCTCTAGTACTTAGTGTCAAACTGTTTCAGGGAAGATGATTGATAGCTGTTATTAGTAATCCATGGCTTTATGAATGTACAAATTAAAAGTAATCAGAGAGAGAGGGGAACTGTAGATCAGTTAATATAATCCGTTTATTTGGAAACATGCACTAAAGAGTTGCATTCATCTTTACTGCAATGGCAAGTCTCAGATTTGTGGTGATAATCTCAAGGAGATGATAGTAAAACATATAAAGGATTTACTTTAACAACATAGTAGCCACTTTCTGGTTCCTGAGGCATTCCCAGAGTTACCCCTATGAAACAGCAATACCTCCCTGAACTGCAATGAACAATATAAAAGTGTCTGTCGAATGTGACTCCCACTGGGGAGGCCTGAGAACCTCTGTCACCTATAGACACCTCACCTGACACTGCACTGGAGTGCAGATATGAAAGGGCTACCACCGCCCTTGGTCCCTTTCTGTCCCTATAAATCTAAATCCAGATCAACTTCTGATTGTATATGTCTGGAATAATTATGTAAAGAATTGTCATATTTGGCTTTGGGGGGGTTGTGTTTACTTATTTATTTCTTTAAGCACACTAATGAAATGTAAGGATTATAGAACTCATGTCAAATCTGCAAAATGAATGTCATAGCAGAGGTGCCTGTTAGTAGTGTATTATCAACTGTCAGGCGTAAAAGTACAATAAGATGGGATGGGATGACTGCAGTTGAATTGTCTGGCAATTATTCTAAATACCTTTAGAAGTAAACAGGAAACACCACATTTTTATACTTGGTTTTTGGTTTTGTGTGTTTTTTTAAAAGCTGTTGCATTCACTTATGACTATCAATAGTGTCAACAAAAGGACTATTAATATAAAGAAATTCTTCTATAAAGATAATTATTTTTGTTTAAAGCCTACAGAATTAATCCAGGAAGATAAACATGCAGAACACAAGCTATTTAATAGTATCTGTTACAAGCCATGCTAATACTGTGTCTGTTTAGTCTGTAGAGTTTCCTCTTGAAGAAAACCATGGTTAGGCAAAACTTTGTGACCTGCAGAAAAGCAGAGTACTGGAGGAAAAGGCCTAGATTTATCACAATTGAAGGAAAAAGATATGATGCAGAACCATCCCTGTTTTGTGATATTGTTGTTCACAGATTACTAATATGGTCAGTGCAAATGAGAAAAGAGACACCCCACAATGTGGTCCTCTGTGCCATAAAATATGAAAAAACCTATTGGAATTTAGCTGATATTTGAAGGACTTGCTCTTATGCACACTGCTCTATTGTATTCAGGTTTTGCTGGTTATGGAACAAAAGAAAAATACTTCATGTTTCTGTGCTCCCAATCTTCATAGAACAGTGCAAATCTAAAGTTGTATTTACCTTAGGATGTCATTGGAAACTGAAGGCTATCACACTTTATTTACTATGTCACTTTGTCTAAACGTGGATCTTATCACGTTTTCATCTTATAAAGATTTCATATCAAATAGTGGCAACATAGAGGCAGCAAAACCCAAACCAGTAATGTTCTTTTTAGGGAAAAGAGAAATGTAGACAGCTTTTAGTAATAAGGGCAATGATTATGGGTAATAGGGAACGTAAATTCAGAATTTCCTGGGGTTTTTAGGATTAAACATGAATCCAATGTTTATTTTAATATGGTAACTGTTTTTAGCATAATTGCTTTTCAGTCAAAATATCTTTACAGATATAGGGTACAAGTAGTACTTATACAGTGTTATCAAGGACTGTATCAGTACAACATGCCATCACACAAGAAGTCCCAGAACTTTAAAATTGGGTTTAAGGGGTAAGTAGTTGCTATAATTCAGAAGAAATAAAAAAAAAATAATAACACCCAAAACTTTTGCATATACAAAGTGTTAATTAAACAAAGAACAAAGAAAAAGGGGAAAGGCCAAGTAAAAACAGAAGGATATTAAAGGAACACTTTCCTAAAATGATATAAAGATTCAGTCTTCCTGTCTTTGTTACATTTTCATGTCCTGGCTTCAAAACCAATATGTAAGAGCTACCGATTATTATTAAACTACATAATTAATATGCAAGTGTTGTGTGTGTGTGGCAATGTGTCAAGTTTTTTTATAGTAAGACAAATCTAGGGGATGGTATCAGGTTTCTTTCCCTCATTTCCCTGCACCAGAAGCATAGGGCTCTCTTACCACGTTATACAGCTGTACCTGCTCAGCCTCCCACCAAACTGTATCTATTTACTGATCTTGGGTTTTAGTAACACAGGTAGAATATTGTAACAAAAAATTGTATTGAACTTGAGGTAAATAAAGATATTTTTAGGTGCAACTGTTTTCTGAATTAGGGATTCTAGGGGTAGTATTTGGTGACTCCCAGCTAAGAGAGAGAAGAGGAAATTTCACTGCCTAAAATCAAGGGGAAATCATGGTTTGATTTCTGTAGTAGAGGTGGAAATCATTAGATCAGAAATATTTCCTCAGTCCTGAGCAATCCAGGAAAGACATAATATGCTACTCTTTTCCTAGCAAGTTGTTCTAATTTTCTTCCATCTTCCATTTCCTTTCTTCACTTCTTTCTGTGCCCTCACAATCCATTACACTTTCTTATCTTCAGCTCATTGTCTCCAACTATGCTCCTTCTTCACCTGAGAGATAGATT
>VYZV01013109.1:2220-26869 GCA_013401275.1 Pandion haliaetus
TTAAATCTACTGGCAAGTTTCTTCTGCTTCCAAAAATTGGTTAGTCCAAAAGCATTAAGGTTATCTGCTGTCAGACTTGCTTCCTGTGGGTGGACTTGCAAGGTTTGTAGTGATGGAGGTCTGCTTGACATTTATTCCTAACACAAGACTGTAGATCTCCTCAGGGTAACCAGAATGGTTTTGGGAGGTAGAGTGCCCTCCAAATTTTGTACCAGTGACCTCCAAGAAGACAATAAAAAAATGATCCAGAGCAAATATGAAAGAATAAGGAGGAAGCATTTCTTGTAAATTTGTTTTAAAGACCTGAGGGCTAAATACCATAAGCAGTTACCGAATCTGCGTGTAGTGAAAAACACTTAGCACAATTACCAAAACTACCAAACTGATTACCAACAAGTTTTTAGTAACAGAAAACTGGCAGGGCTGGTATGCCTTAAACAGTGCCATGTCCATTTCCAATTTGGAAGCAGAAAGCAAATTCAAGATTCCCAGCATTCCTATGAAGACAACTGTTCACTGACAGAAACTTTCATACTTGGAAATCAAAACCACAAATGCATAAGATACAGCTACAGCTAGAGATGTAGGTAGGAATTAACTTTTCCTTCCATTCTCAAGTTATTTCAGATGTGTTACTATGAAGATTAGAGATACGGACAATTAATTTCGGAGTAGGTGTAAGTGAAATACCAACCAGATACGTCAGGGGAATGAAGGTATGAATAATACTAATAGGTTATAAACACAGCTGACACTTTTTTCTCTCCACTTAGAAGTTAAACTACAAAGTACCAGGTATTCAGTAATTCTGGATGCTGCATGTTTCTTGACTGTCATGCTCCCTCTAGAGGAAAACATGGAACATTCATACTTCCCTTTCAGTTAATTTTATAAAACATTTGCTGAACTGCACTTGAATAAAAGTGGCTTACTTTTAAAGAACAAGCATTACTTCTTCCTGCCGGGTTCATAATTTCTTTAAAGCAGTAATAAGCGTGAATTTGGTCAAATACCATGGCTTTTTGCAATTTATACACTGCACTGGAATCTGCTTAACAGGAACTGAAAATACTGGTAACTGGAAAATTCTTGGTCCCCTTTTTATTTCCTTAGAACAAAGATTTGTATGTGGAAAAAAACATTACTACATGATATGTATGGTAAGAAGTATAATTCCAGAATTAGCAGTGAGGGTAAATTCAACTAAGTTTTATACAGTGCTGGTATCTTTCTTCACTTGCTTAGCTTCTTACTGAAACATATTAACATTTTAATGTAAGGTTAGAACGACGCTTTTAGTAACATCCTTTTCTCTGACTTTGGTGATTGTTGCACCAGACCTTCCAAAGGTTCACAGATCTCTGATATGCTCTTGCTCACAGCTCCTAACTTCAGCAAAGCAGTGTCAGCAATGTGTTTGCATCATTTACACACAGCACTCTTCTGCACCACCCATTGCTGAAGATAAGTGGCTGGATCTGCAATAACTAAAACCAATTTGCACCAAAAGAAAAAAAAAGTGCAGGTAAGGTTTTATACATAAAACCATGACCACGCAAACAATACGTAAGGCAAAACCTAAGAGGGAATCAGAGAGTTAAAAACAAATGTAGACAAAAGCATCTGGCTGGAAACCTCTCAGGCTCATTGCCTAAAAAGATCACTGAGACAACCTAGTTTCGTGTGACAGTTTCAACAAAGACCAAGTCTGCAATTCTAACAAAGTATTTTCCAGTGTTTCCTGCTGTTGCACAGTAAAGTTGCCAAAAGCATGCAAAACAAGAGAGGTGCCAGGAACAGTACTGGTTCTCTTTAGAATGTCTACCACGTAAAATGCAGTATTCAGCATAACATTTAAAAATACTCCACTGCTGTCATCATTATCGCTGCATACAGAGAGGCATCCTGTCACAGAGACTGCTCTGCTGGGCCATTAACAGCAACAAGCAGAAATAAAAAAATACTAGCCCAACTAAAAAGGAAAACTGAAATTTCCATTCAATTCACTTCAATTCAAGCAGGGGAAAAAAAACCCCAAAGACTGCCCTTAACATTTTTTTTTTTAATTTGACAAGAGCAAGCAAGGAAGGAAAATGTAGAAAGGTTAAAGAAGGTGGAAAATGGTACTCTGTAAAACCCCATGTCTACTGGTGGAAGTACAAAGACAAAATACTTTTAGCTCTGCTAGTTCAGTGACTGTTATATTGTGTATATTATTTGAAAGCAACTTAAGACCTTAGACTACAAAGCTAGAAAAACTCCAGTTACAGCTACTCATTTTTCAAGATCTAACAGTGACTAGTCCTAGATTTGGCAAAATGATTGTTGATTTCTTGCAGCCACAGCCTGCTGCTCATCCAGGCCAGGCACTGATGAGTAGGTATGCTGTAGGTACGCATCAAGTGCGAATTCAGAACTTCTGCATGAAAAATCCCCACCAATTCCTGCCCCGCGAGCTGAGAGAGGAAGGTCTCAGCTGTCGGCCACCTATGCAAACCAAACTTATGCAGGTGATGGTCACAAACTGAAAGGATCCCTCCTTCTGGCAGTAGAGGGCAGTACCAGACCCAGTTACAAATTCACAACACTACAAGCTACAGGCATAAAAATCGAGGATCTGTGTTTTAGACTTTGGGGGCTTACCTTCTCTAGTGGACAGTGCGTGCTGTCTCTGAGAAATGGTAGTAAGTTTGGACGATCATATTCAGCATAAAGGCTGATCTGCTTCTCATGATATCGTTGGCCTTTATGGTGGTCTCTTTTAAACAGCTTGTGCAAATACTAGGAATCAAAAAAGAGAATCAGAACTCAAAACAGCTTATACAGTATTATTCATCCTCCACTAATAAAAAACTCCTCCTAATTTCCTCAGGAATGTGCTAACACATACTAAAAAGCACAGAGATTAAATCCTGATACAAAAGACTACCTTTATATTTTTCTGAAGTACCCTCATCACAGCAATCTCCAAAACCAGCTCTGTAAAACAGGTTTTCAGCTACACTTAAGTAACTGTTCTTTAACATTTGAAGAAACTACTGGATTTTGAATTTTATGTAAAACTTCAGAGAAAAATGTCAAATGAAACATTTTTGTTATCTAGATATGCTTGACCGTTGCAGATAACTATAGATCAAATTTTTACCCCATGAAATGTTTTAACCAAAGCACCTTGAAGTATAGATACTATGGAAAAGCTCCTTCCTCCCTAGATGAGCACAGAAAAGCCTTGAGAATAATCATGAGGGTCACTTTTATTCAAAGGGAAGTAGGCTTCACACTTTGAAACTGATGCATCCCTTCCATAAACTTACAGTCAGTCAGTCGTCTTTGCAAAGCTCTTGGGCTGCAGGCTGCACACTTCATAGAGCTGCTTCCTGTAATCAGATCTCTAACACATAAACCTCCTCTCCACCAGATTCATGCCCTGAGCCCCACCTGTACCAAGCAGCAATTTAAACTTCCCTCACTAATACAGCCCAAGCCCATGGTTACACATTACATATTCCACTGACAGCACGTTCAAACTGAAGAGGTGCTTTTGGAATAGCAATGTGGAGCCACAGCCTTACAGTAATATTATAATTCTGCACAAACAAGAACGTTCCTGCAGTGTATACAAGTTACGGCTCTAGAAAGACAAGTTCACTGTCTCTATGGATCAGCAAAATGCGCTTCAGAGTTGCATCCACCATCCAACCCTGTTTTTGTGTAGGGAAAGAGGAGGGATACAAGTGAGAAGTACTTGACCAGAGAAGACAAGTGTCTGCAATGCCATAAGGAGTACCTCATGGTATGTTAACAAGTAAGCAGTATGTTATCAAGTTCTCACAGGTACACATTTTAAAATTATTTTACTATTGCAAAAATGCTATGGCCATGTTAAAAAATGGATTAGCAAAAGTAGCCACTCTGGCTCTGATGATTTCCGACATTTTAGTGTCATGTGCACTGTGACAGGATAACCACATCTGTAAAAGATATACCCAGCAAAGGGTTTATTCAGCTCAACTTGAAACCAACAGAATATAGAAATACTTACCACATGCTGTAGCTCAGGCCTGTTTTCTAATTCTTCAACGACTCTGTCAATCTGAAAGAAAACAAACAAAACCCAACAGATGAGCAAACACGTGACGAACATCACATTTACAGGACTGAAAGGACAGGTAATACAAGCAAGCATTGGACTGGCATGCCATGAACTTGTTATACTCACGGAAATTTTATCTTCGTTATCCAAAAGCATGTCTACTGCTTTCTAAAGTAAAGAAAGAGAACCCAGTTATGAAACAGGCACACACATTTTCTCACAACCTATATAGTATTATGCTTGTTCACTGATGGGTGTCAGATGGATATTGCAGACCTACTCTTTTCAGCAACAGTAATTCAGAGAGCAGTTTGCATAACATCAGCATTCCTCAACAGAACAGGAATACAAAAGAACACATAATGTATTCTTCCAGAATACTTCTCCTAAGTTTCCACACTAATAGCAATCAATACCGTACACTTCTATTGCAGGTGAAGTACACCCATCAAACCACAGGTCACAGGCACCCACTGCCAAATGACGTAGAAATACTATTTGTCCCATTGCAAAATGGAACTGCAGGGTGATGGCTGTGTAAGAAACACATGACTCAACTTGCCTTACAGCTGGATTCCCCCAAACTATCTGCACACCAATACCGTAACATAAGCAGACAAGACCATGTAAACAGAGTGGCCACTGGGATTCCGGTTCTGCTTCCTCTTACAAGAGCAAACTTTGCTTCATATTCAAAAAATGCAAAACCACAGATTGATACGGTTTACTCTGTTTAATAAAAAAGAATTATACTCTTTTTCCGCCATGTAGTTCAGAATAAGCATACTAAAGATGATCATCTTTGGTAGAGACAGCTCCATATTCTAGCTCCAGTGCTTAAACAAACACTGCAAATTAAAAAGAGCAGATCTACTTGGTTTCTCCCCAAGGATCATAACAAAACTCATTTGCTGAGGTTTTATAGCCAGCTGAGAAGAAAGAAGATTGAATTCAGCACAAAATGCACACTTCTTGATTTTTGGAATTTAGGTTAATAACCTTGCAAACTTTCAGAAGCAGATTAATGAAGAAAAGTGGCAAGTACATTTAACATATGCCTCACAATAAATTCACTGCCTCCTTCCTTTGGCTAATTAATAGCATTACTTGATTAGAAATGCAGAAAGAATATCGTGGTGAAAATCTACTTGAGAATCACAACAATGATCTCGGATCTGGCCCTCTTCTCACTGTGAGTGATACTCAAATGGAAATACAAAGGAAAAAATCATCCTTGGGTCAATTATTTTGCAGTCTAGGCAAACATCATATTCCTTACATCAGAACGTATCCAGACACAGCAAACACACTCTCTGCCTTAACACTATCTTTAGCTCATCTATTTTTAATCTGTTAAAATATCTCTAGTGGAAAGTGAATATGGAATCATTAGGATCACCATACCTCTGAATCAAAATCCATGAGCAGAACAATTTTGTCTCTGATAGAACTGAAAAGATTGTGCTTGTGGATCAACTGGAAGACATCTTTGTGCCTCAGAGTTAGGTAAATTTCTAAGGCTCTGCCATAGCGCTGGTCATAAGTATACCTGATTAAAAAATAACATTATAACACATGTGATCTTACATACGTAAGTGTAGGAAAACCACCTATGAGGGAAAATGTAGATATACTGTAGGATGTAAAGCTTTTTAGGATGCTACTTGACTTGATGAATATCTAAATAGTTGCTCTGATTCATTTTTGTTAAAGTGAAGTAAAACACTGGGCAACATTAACTTGAACTCTGTTTATACCAGCCACCGCATCTGTCTTCTGACCTGTGGTTCTCTGCATTTTCTTTTTCCCATTTTCAGACCACAGGGGAAGCCACACAAAACACTCGCTTTTCTATTTTTGGAAACTAATTGGAACTCTCTTTAGAGCTAAAAAACATAGCCTAGAACCAGATCAGTTTTGGCACATTTTCCAGTCACATATTTCCAGCCATACAGTAAACCTAAATATACTACTTTTGAAATAGTGGGGAAAAAACACCATTTTATTTTCCTGTGGGTAATTCTGAAATGCACACTTCACAGAAGAGGCTTCCTCTGACAGCATAAAGAGGAATGCTAGCTATTTACTTTGGAGAGAGGAGTAGCTAATTCAATCTTATGCTAAACTCTTTGCTTTCATACTCAGTGTACACTCTATAAGGAAGGGAAAAGAATTGCTAAGCTGTGCAATCAGCAGAGTGGAGGAAAGAGCACTGATATGCTGTAGACTGCAGCAAAGAAGGTATTTCTGTTAAGAGTTAGGCAAATATTTATCAACAATAGTACGCTATTTCAAGCTTACTTCTTGCAACAGGAGTTTAAAATTGTACTTACAATTCTGCAAGCGTTCGTAGCAAAGTCCTGTTCTGTGGATCTTTCTTCAGGTGATCCACTACAGCTTGAACTATGATTGTGTTGTTGTAAAGATCTCCAGGCCACTCTTTTATCAGGGTTGCAAAACCCTAAAAGTGTAAGAGATTGTAACAGAATAGAAAGAACTGCCTAAGGAGCATTTCAAAACATGAAAGCTTCAGCTAAGCTTCTGAGATGATACCTGCTGTGCTTCACCTCTAAGCCACTCTTACGTGCCTACAGACATGCACACTGCAGAACACAGATTTTCCTTCTTAGGGCAATGTTGTTAAGATTCATGAAGCTGAGTCTCTATCAGGTGCTGTAGGCTTTGTGCAGCACCTCAACCACTTATGCTACATTAAACAAACTAAAAATAACAGTATTTATAATAAATAACCCATCTCACAGTATTTGCGCGCTCTGAAGAACATCCTACTTATTCTTTTAAAAACAAAACCAAAATTCATCTTTTTAATCTTTTCATTATTGCGGAACTGTCCATTGATAATCTGTTCAAACACAACAGAGAATTTGCTATCAGAATTCTACATTGCTGAGGGTGTTTGGCTGGCAATAACCATTACATGTGGACATGTCAGGCTGCAGTACCTCGTAGTCACTCTCCAAAAACTCATGCAGGACCATTTCATAGATCAGAGGTTTCAAAACTGGATCCCGTCTGGGCAAATAACGACTAATTGCCTATAGGACCAAAGAGACAAAGTGTCAGAAGGTGAATGGCATATAACATCCTGGTACACTGATGATAGAAAAAAAGAATTGTGAAAGAAAAAACCAAAGCTACACGCAAAACATGGCTCTTGGTAAACCCTGGAAGTGCTGTATATTCATATTTGTAAGCAGTATCCTGAAGTTATTTACTTTAGGATTGCACACATTGGAATTGTATTACTTATCTGAAAGAATTATGGTTAGAAAGACAGGTGGTGAGATACTAGTTAGAATGGGAGAATCAGTCATTACACTTAGAGAAGTCTGAATATTTACTGCTAGTCATTAGAAAATAAAACCCATAATTTACTGCTAGTCATTAGAAAATAAAACCCATAAAAGACCCCTCAAAAGAAGAAAGTTTTCAAAATCCATCTTGTCCAGTCTTGGTCTTACATCTTGTAAAAAGGTATAAGCATTCATTAGCTGAAAAATGGGTACTTTTGATTTAAGGCTTACCGTGAGGTCACTACATTTTGTGAAGAGTTCTGTTTTGCCAGCTATTTTTACAAACCCAAATGAAAACTAATTTGAGAATACATCCCTCCACAGAAAGGGTGAAGGCATGTGATCTGTTGCTCTATAGGAGGTGTTAAGGAACTGCATTCTGGCAGGCAGGAGATGAGAACCTTCTGGAATGAATCAGCTCATACCCTGGAATTTCAGCACAGCATCTTACTAGCACTATTATTCCATGCAACTAGAGGCCAAGGTTATTACCGCCTGCCAAAATAAACCCTACTGCTACCAGCTGTGTTGGGACTTTGGGGTTTGTAGCTGAAGGCCCAACACTGATGAAATTCCTCCAAACACTCAGAGATGTTGCCTGTTGCCCACTAATGGCACATGGTGCAGGAGCGTTTTGTTACTGAAGTTGCTGGAACAAAACAGGAGAAATAACACCTCACTACACCAATTTTTTTTGCAGTTTTACAGACAGCAATGACTATTCACAACAAATTCTCCTAGTATTTAAATCAAAACAATTGCCTAAGTTACATATTTCATTAAAGTCTTCCATTTGTAGGTGAAAAAGGAAGGAAAAATAAGAGACCAATAAAAAAAAAGCATTGTTAATGACTTTGCAAAAATTAAAAGTTTATTGCTCACAGGAGACATCTCTCCCCATGCTGTTTGAGCTTGGCCAGTCTTTGCAACATAGCATGCTGCCAACATCAGCTCCTACCGTCTGTCACAGAGTTTAATAGCTAACTCAGGGCACGGTCTTGCCAGCTGCCCTGGGGAATCATATTCCTGACCCCCTCATAAACAAGCCTCTTCCGACCATAAAGAAAGCAGGCTGGACATCAGCTGGAGACTCAAAGGCAGAGGACATTCTCCAATGGCTGTTTTCATTCCCACTTTCTACTTTCCTGCCACCTCCTAAATGAACAGCCTCACCCAGCAGGCTCTGCTGCAACTCTTGGCTGCAGTTTGGTCACACAGCGAGCTGCGGAGCAGTGCAGCTGCCTGGTTGCGTGGGGGCCAGGCTGCCTCAGGAAGGAAATCTCTCCCACCTCAAGTCCCACTGCTTTGAAGGAAAAGCACAAACGCGCCCTGCAGTTTGGCCCCCGTGCTCAATAAAGACTGAGAAGTATCCAAGTTCTTTTTAAGCCTAGGTACATAGGTGAACTAAGACCCATGCTGGAAGTTACAAACTCTTCCTATTTTATTTTTTAAGCAGTAGTTAAGGAGCAAGGTCAGACAAAAAAGCTCCAGAATCAGGATGCCTTTGTATCAATTCCTGAATCACATGGTGAAAGTGACTTTAAATAAAAAAAGCATACCATACACAGAAATATTTTCTTCCTTTGTTTCTTCTTAAGACCTGCTTTCAGACTTTTGATCAATAGGTATAAGGACAGGGTATACACAAGAAAGCCCATATAAGTTGAAATGGGATAGCCTAAAACATTTCACCAATAAGCCCAAACCACAATTATTTATTCCTTAGAGGATACCTATGACATGAAAGAGGCTGTCTGGATATTGCTGCTCTACGCTACGCCCACCACAGTCAAGTGAAGTCCTTCATGTGTCCTCTAGCCAACATTTTGGTCATTAAAACATTGCTGCCGCCAGCTGATCATTCTGCACCCCTGCTGAAAGTCACTGCTGTCACAGCAGAGTCAACAGAATGGAGCGTATCCCTCGTGCCACAACAGCCAGCACTCGCAGAGTTTGGCATCTTCCTTCAAATCCACCTTCCTCAGCTGTTTGAGCTGAAACATTGGATTGTACACTGAAGTGACTTGAGCACTAACACGTAACTCCACAAACCACTGCTGCTGGAAGAGGAGACTAGCAGATCATAATAAGGCTCTAAAATCTTGAAACTACCATCACAAGGTTTGCCAGAGGACATTCACTGAAGAGAGGAGAGACATCAAATACCAAACTGCAGCCTCTGGTAGCCAAACAGGACCTTTTAGTATAGAACACTCAAAAACCCCCTAAACCCACAAGCAAACAAACAAGACACTCACCCCACATTGGGGTATCACTAATTAGTCCCTCTGCAGGAAGGAAAGTTTAAACCTTTAGTTTTACTACCACCTTAGCTATTGGCAAATCACGTTAGATTGGAAACGTCAAGATTTCAGGCAACCACTTACCTGCAGTGGAAATTCTTTAAGAAAATTCCCTTTCAAAATACATTTTTTCTCCAAACCTCAAATAGAGTCTCCTCATCAGGGCTTAAAGCTATTATAGCCCAGTTACACTACTGTTTAATACCTGCCAGTTGGGTAAATAGGTAAAAATTCCAAGTAACATACAAGCAACCCCAAGCATTACAACACCCACTTCATTTAGATTTGGCTTAACTTCGTTCATCCTTTATGATATTCAGGTATCTTTAGGAACTTGGGAAAAGTTACATGCAACTGAAATAGTAAAATAAGAGAGGCATCATCTAGAACTGCAACTTGAAGCTGAATAATGTGACAGACTGCATCTTAGATTTCTCTAAGTCCACTTTCAAGGGGCTGAAAACAACCAACTGTTTAGAAAGGCAGTAATTTAGCAGAGATGTTTTTGCAGCAAACCTGCAAATATTTTTGTATTTTACAGTCTGCTGGATGACATAAGTGGAGACAAGAAAAATATCCATTCCAGACACTTGCATCTAAAAACAAAATAAACCCAAAAGGACTAAGAAGCAGTGTATCAAAATTTCACCTGTACCTGCACTCAGGTCCTTTATTGGATTGAAATAAAGAGAGAGAAACATGAGATTTCATCTTCCAAGGTGGCAAAGAGTGCACCGAACCACTAAGAACTCATACAAAAGGCAAGACTGTTCTTGCACTGGACTGGCTCTAAAACAAAAGCCAGACATTTCTGAAAACTGTAATGCTGCAACATTTTTGCTCTTTGAACAGAATTAAACAGCTCAGAACTAGCAAGGGACTGCATGCTGTGAGATCTTAATAATATGTCCTTTTTGGCTCATTGAGTTTGAATAGGAAGACATAAAATTCAGAAATAAACGTACACGTGTTACCAAAGGGAGTGTGCATAATGTTTTCTACTGGTTTGGCAGTGACAGCGCTACAGCCTTATGTCCTGGGCAATTTATTAACTGAGAATCTCACATTAAATGTGTACTGTTATGGTAGCTGGCTTGTGACCAGGGAAAACACAAGACAGGGCAGACTGCTCCTCTTTCTTGCCACCATTTCTAGTACACAGCATAGGCTTTCCTTGTTGCTTTGCAATGTAACTATTCTTTGACACTTAAAGCTGTGACTTTGTTGCAAGGGACTTGGATTTTGAGGAAAGGCTGGCACCCACAGAGGCTATTTTCCTTAAGAGTTTGGGTAGGATTTCTCAGGACATACTGGAAGGAAGTGAAAAGTAAACGGGAAAGATGCATTTAACTGTGATCATCTTTGCAAGTAAAGGCCTTAGGGGTGGGTCTTTTACTTGGGGGCTGCCAACAAGTTAAAAATAGGTAGCTGAGTACCTGGATGTGCTATGCCTCCAACCCTGTTCTGAGGCATGTTAACATATACACATCAATCTGAAAGACAACTGTACAACTAGAGATCTGGGGCAGGAATTTCAACGGCAGCATTGTATCCTGCTACTACACTATGGCCATTAAATGCAATCCTTTAGATACTTGGTCAAAACATGCAGGAAATACAGCATGCCAATTACTTGAGTGCAGAGACAGAAATTAACTTACCTTAAGCTGACCTATTTCTTTAAACTTGTAAACTTCAAATTCCCACAGTTCTGTGTTTCTGCCAAGAATTTTCTGGCACTTTCTGGAAGGGAGATGAAAGGGGAGGGAACAAAAAGTAGGTACACAGAATAATACAAATGTGACAGCATTACTGCACGGTTTCATTTCTTCTTTCTTCTCCCTATCAAGACGCTTTCAAAGGTGACTGACTTCGGCAACCATTGCTTCAAGCAGGGTATGCCAGTATTCGTCCTTTCAGATCTTACAATTTTGTTGCATTCAAGAGGACTTAACTGCTTATGATGCACCCACCCTTATTGATTAGGTCCATATTAGCTTTATGAGTGAAGTTTTCAAATCTCAGCTGAGAAAAACCAAGCACTTAAAAAGATATGCTTATGCTTACACATACATGAAAACACAAATCTCGGGTAATTTCAGATCCTTACTTCAGATACCCATATTCGCATTTTTGTTTACACCCGCGTAACCACAAATTATTTTCTGATGGTCCTATATGTAATGACACACTAATAACATCCAAAGAAAACCTCAGTTTTGAAAATCTAGTGTGACTTTGAAAAATCAAGGCTGACTTCCAAAAATATATATGTCTCTAGTTTCTAGCTAAACTTCAGAAAGTTTACAGTAGCTTTTCGGTCACTACAGGCAAGAGAATATAGGGCACAGTAATACATATGTATGTTTTGGAACTTCAGAAACTCCAGAACACATAGAAAATCAACACCACAAAATACTTCAGAATCAATAATTTGCTTTTGCTTCGTGCTCCCTCCCCTCCCGACATACTTCAGCCAGCAAAGAAAATCTAATAGTAAGTTACCGAGCAGCCATGTCATACTCTCCTTTCTCCACTAGGTGATTTATATAGGCTAAGCCAATGTCCTAAAGGAAATAAATATAATTAGTTATAAAAGTTTGGAAGTCAACTACTTGACTGACACAAACCATTCCAGCAGTATGCACTGCTGTTAAGTCAAGCACCAGGCCCTAAGTGTATACCCTGAGTTCCCCTTCAGATGTAGGGCCCACAGAACAGTCAATACAATACTTGCATAGAGCACTCATGGGTTCAAATTAAGATGCTCTTTTAATTAATTCTCATAACCTCGTTGATGCTGAGAAGGCTGTGCCACCTCTACTTATTAAGGATTGTTCAAAACACATAGCTGATCATTCAGTGCTTGCATTAGTTATCTCAAAAACACCAGCCATGGTATGAGACACTTTGTCAACACAACGTTTGCATGTGGGAAAAACATTGGTTGAGAATATAAATCCTGGTGCTGCTCCATAAAGCAAAGGCACTACCAAGAATTTAGCAAGATTATTATGTATTATTACATACTAAATTCCCTTTCTCAGGAGTTTATCACGCAGGTCAGCTGTAAAATTTTTCTGGTTAAGTGTTTAATATATTAAAATTTTGGCAAAACAGCCATGCCTTCTGCTGTAATCTCAACAGTGGTCTCAAGCCCAGTGTACCCACTGCATAACTTAAGAATCACATCACTAAAAGCACATTGTTTCCAGGAAAAAAAAAAAAAAGAAAAAAAAAAAAAAAAGAGCTGTACAATGAAAAACAACTGTGTGTTTCCTACAAAAATAAACATTTGGGTCTTCTGAGGCACAACATAAATTGTCAGTATCAGGACAGTACTGAGCAGAGCAGAATATGAACAGAGGTATCCAACAACTTCAACTGGTCAATCTACTAAAAAGTTTAAAAAAAAGAAAAAAAATCATGCATAAACACCAGATTTTAGCATTTCATTCCACTATAGGAACCACCTTTGTATTTTCAACTTCACCATTCTCAAGAATGAAGATTTTTGGCAGCCTCTTTCTCCTGCAGGCCAGCTCCCCAGTGAGCAGAGAAGACAGTGTAAGGAAAGGAGCTGTACATTTGTGGTTGTTTAGGACCCTTGCATTCTGCTCAAGAGGTGCAGAGGGGCAGTGATCATTACTGCAACCTAAAAAATCCCCAAGACCACCAGACAGGTTGTGCGAGTGTGGTGTCATTGGTCCGATAGCTGCTGGGCAGTGAGAACATGAGTGGTTTTAAATCCCCGTACCAGTAATCCTTCACGTAGGGCTTGATGTCAACATTTTTTCCCTCAACACATTCTGTGGCTTTTGCATTAGAGACCAAACACTCAACAACTCTACTTGTATATACCCACACTGAATTTCATCCTAGCAGAGCAATTTTCTGCAAACCAAGAGAAAAGCTTTTTTTTTTCTTTTTTTTTTCCTCCCCTTTCCACTTCTCCTAATGTATTGCCAGGACCTCCTTTATGAATTCTTTACATCTTTTGCAAGGGTCACAGAGCAGCTAAATCATACAAACTCTGTGACAGGTGATGGTATGCTATTAGGTCTTGATTCAACTTCTGGACTACACAACAAGAAAAGAATTTTTAAGACATACTAATATACAGCGGGTGTATTATAGCAGTGATCTGGATAAAAACTAAACACATCTTCTAACACTTTGTACTTAAATACAAACTTCCATTTAAAAATGCAGCAGTATTAATGAAATACCAATGTGATAACAGTGAGGTCAATTTAAACAAACAAACAAAAAAAAGAGCTAAAATTAGTGATGCTTTTGTGGCTATTACATGACTCCCCTTCTTTTGTCTTAAACATCAGTAGCCTTTGCTGCTCTGTGAAGGGACTATAAACATGGGAAATAACTACACAGGAGAAAAGGAGCTTAACTAGGTAAAATAATGAGAATTGAAAAGCAACATGAGAGAGCTAGATGTGAAACTGCAACTGAACTTCAACAGCATTTAAAAGATCTTCCAATTGCACCTTTTAAACTCCTGCCAAAACCCTGTCACATGTACAAGGTAAAAGTTAGAGAGAAATGTATCACCCCCACCCAATCTCTAATATCGCAATACTGTGTGTTACTTGAAACAACAGCAAATTTAATACAAAAGTAAAAGCAAACAAAAACCCCATCAGCGATCAAAGAAGTGAAATTCTCTTCTTTTTAATGTCCAATAGCACCTTCATAAAATCCAGATCCTTTCGTGTTTCACGTCCTAACATTCCTGTTCTGCAGCTGAAACCAAGAAATCGAATGCTAGTTGGAGTATGCCTAACAGCTATTATCTGGTAAGATACAGAACAGGGAATGTATTTGTAGCATCTCACAGCATTCTAAAAGACATCAGATATTTTGTTTTGAATACAAGTTTTAAGACTTACCAAAATCTTGTGCTTTTTTATGGTTTTCTGACTGATCTCAGCTGCCATCAAAGCTTCCTATATTAAAAAATTAGAAAACAGAGATACTAGCCAAATACACAAACTTTCAATACAGAAAGCTCTAGAACTGCATAAATCAACTGTTTTTCAGAGCAGGGTGTTTGAAGCACTAGAATTTTTAATGCCATGGTTGGATGAACAGCTTTGAATTCATACTCAAACAAAAGCAGTCAACCGAAGGGAAAACTACTTTTGTTTCCATCTGGGTTCACTCCACATTACTATATTAGGATCAAATCGCAAGATTACAACGAAACAGACAATGCAATCGCATTGGATCATTTTCAAATGAGAACCCTTCACTACCAAAACCTGTGAAAAAGTCATCAGGAAAGGGGGTGGGGGAAGGCTACCTTTCACTTCTGCAGACCAAAGTCTTTTCCAGACTCATTTATATTTAAGTATCATTTGCCATTCTTCTACTTCTTTCAAAGAAACAAAGCTGGCACTTTTACAAACAAAATGAAACCTTTAACATACATCATAACACACAATCTATCTACTACCTTGAATGGCTTTCATAAAGGCACACGCACAGCTGTCACTTGTAAATTACTGGAGTCTTCAGGGACCAAATGCTGTGATTTACATAAACTGCAAAACTGCACTCATCATATGAGTTTGCTATTCAGATGCAAAAGCATCCACAAGGATTTAAACAAATCTGCATGAGGAATATCATGATTGCATTAACAAAAGTAATACATGCTGAATGGCTTTCCCGCATATTTCTTCTTATAACGGGCATCCAACAAATAACACATAAATAAGAATTTGCAAGTTGCTTTATGCTTCATAACAAGTGTTCTAAGTTATTAACTTGAGGACATCAGAATCCGGAACACTAGGTGCATGATACTGTCTGTAAGAATTTATTATTGTTTTAGGTGTTTAGATATACATGTGTAAACACACCAATGTTTACACAGCCAAATACTGAGCTGCTTTTTTCCAAGGGAGCTGTATACCCTTGTTTTTTAATATTGGCTCTGCTTTTTGGGGGAGTAACACTACTTTGGGCACCAAAATCTACAGTTCGAGCCCATATTATTTTACTTTTAAAAGTTTCAACACCGAAGGTAAGTAATGCAGAGCAATGCATAGTAGTCTAAACACAACCTTTTATAGTGGAAGTTATATAGGATGGGAAAAATCTAGTATCGCTCATCAAGTCCATCTCCCCTCTTCAGTTGGGATTGATCTAGAAAAATACCACGTAGCTCATTAGTTAACTGTTCTGCTGCTTTAAAGCCAAACCCCAGCTTTAGTAATTTTCAGTGACAGCTAATACATTTCATCTCTGATGCTCAGAGCAGCATTCACAGCATCTAATTCAGCTATCTCACTTGAGTACAATTCCGATGAGTTGTTTCAGTAGGAAGACTAACTCTCCAGAGAGATGAAGAGATGTATAGTCAACTCCTACCCTTTACAAGCATTTTGTTAATGACCATAGGAACAGAAACTATCCAATCCAAATGACCTAGCAAAGTTCATCATGCCACTCCAATTTCCACACCAAGAAAGCCTGAAGGAAAGAATGTTGTAAAAATTACTTCGTATTTCTTCTTTTCAAGAAGCCAGTCAATGTGGTCATCTTGGTCCCGCTCTTTAGCCACAACCACATCTCTTGGGCTGATGATATAAAAAAGTGATTCACCTTCCGAATACTCTGCAAATGCATACACAGTTTTATTATTATTATTATATTTTCCTTAAGTAAAGCCCTGCTTTTTAGTACACCCTTGAGGGGAATTTAAAAAGAGCAGATGCAAGGAAGACAGCAAGGCTACTACTGCAGAACACGCTTGTTTGGGAAGCTGTATTCGCCAATAAATTAGAACTGGTTTAAATGGCAAAATATCTTAAAAAAAAAAAATCACTACAGCTTATTGCAAATTCTGATTCATCCACTATGTGTAAACTTTATGATGGTTTAGAACACATTATTATACTTTTAGGGGACTATTACACTACATAGCCTGCAATAAACTTATCCTCCCCATCAAGGTCAAGGCCATCAAAAGCATAAATGATAGATGCCATAACCCCTGGGGACACAGCATATCATTACAGCAATGCATTTGCAATGCTATAAGTTAAGGTTATATGTATAATGCATTTGCTTATACCATAAGCCTTTATTTTTGAGTAAGCTCAAAGTAAAAATGTACTTAAAGGTAAAAATCAAATACAGAAGATGACTGTTCAGAACAGTTATTATTTCCACAGAACCCATGAAGAAACACCATCAATATTTTGTAGGTACAGGAAAGAAAACCATCCCCCATCCTTTATCTGTATCTATACATGCACACAAATACACTCCTGAACTGATAAGCAATTCACATAATAATGTTTGTTTTACAGCCATCCAAGAAAAATTTAGCCTTGTCAGATTAACTAGAATATTCATTAAGCATAAAAGTACAACTGTGGACATCAATGTTCTGCTTAGGGACAGGTATAAAAGAAATCCCAACTCTATTGATAGCAGCAGAGATGTTTTGGAGATCAGGAGGAGATATACTATACTTCTAGTGGCTTAAGGGCATTGATGTATACAAAGAGGCCTGCCAAGCCTATGATTTGAAGCATGCTGCCAGAGAAGATGCTTAAAAATCAGATTCATGGATTTTAAAAGCCAGAAGGAATGTTTCTGTGTAACAGAGGCTATATAATCTTCACCAAGGAAATCTGCATCAGCTTTGCCATGCATCTTTCTGAACTACAACATATATATCAGAAAACCATCCCACCTTATTTTAAAGACTCTGGTATATATTGTGCCAGAGCTTAATCTCCCTGCCTGTTACATAATTAAACCTATCTTCTAGGCTGAACTTGCCAAACTCCAGTTTCTATTCATTACATTTTACCATTCTGGGGGCTGTTATACACCGACAGCTTTGCCAGTACAGGGAAGCTAAATATCCGTGTGCCCCTTTTAAGTTGATCCAGGTGCATCTTACTGTTGAAATGACATTTATTCCATCTTTGTCTCTAAAGGAGCTTTTCCAGACACTGTACCACTCATTTCACTATTCCTGAAGCTGTTTATGACCAAAGAGACACAAGAGCTCCAATGGATCACACACTGAATACATCTCCATCAAAGATACTGCCTTCCATGATACTGGATGTTACACAAGATCTATATTTCTGCCTTCCCCAGTATGTCTGACTTAATAGATGGCATTACAAATCATGATGTTTAAATATACACATTTGTTTTCTTTCGTGTGACTGGTTCTTGTGGATTTCCACTTTACACTTCAGTGTCATAAGCAGTTATATAGTTATTCAAGGAGATGACATAAAAACGAAAAAGGAGGCTGAGTCCTCCCAAATCAAGTCTTTTTTAACCAAGTTATGAAAATAAAACAAACAATATTAAGAACACCTACCTAAATGATAATCTCTACATTCATTTTCCTGAAATCCTCGTACTGTTAGTGCATCAGAAGAGATCTCTTCACAGGACTCAGGTAGGGGTTGTACAATATCCAGTCTAGGCCTTGCACAACACTCCACTTCCTAGAAAAACACCAACGTCTTAGTTGAATCCTACACGATTTACCTCAGCAATGCCAACCGATGGTCATCTACAAATGAGGCTGAAATTCAACAGCTGCAAACATTCCCAAAGGTCCAGTACTTTGCACTCGGTACTCAGTTGCGAACCATACAAACTGCAAGGTTGTGCCCCACAGAGCAGCTGTAATGGCATCTGAAACACAAAGGAACATTATTCCTACTCTTGGCTTGCTTCCCTTGAACACATCAGCACAGAGAAGGAGGTTTAGACAAGACACAGGTCTAACCGTTCCTCTGAGTTTGCTTGCTATTTTTCTGCTCTTGGTCACAGAAGTTTTCAGGGCTATCACAGATGATCATTAACCATTGCATTCAAGAAGTAACAGAACAATTTAAGACAAATTCTCAGCTGGGCTCAGGCCCCGAAGGACATAGCTCTATGAATCAATGACATTCTGCTACCAAGATGAACATGGGTTTTTTTTAGCTAGTGTTTAAGTTTGCACTTTTAAGCATCCAGCAGCAGGAGGAAAAAATTAATCTGAGAATAATCTAAAACCCTTGCTGTGCTGATGATCTTAGAGTAACATGAACTTTAAAGTGCAATGTAGGTCATTATGATAAGATATAATGTACTTTCATCTTCCATCCAAGGGAAACCGCTGTCTTCAACTAGCTGTATTTTTAATTAAGTCAAGGTCCAAGACAATCCCCTATTTTCTAATTCTGGCTGTGAATTATAACAAAATACAGAATAAAAGAGCAAGAAGACATACAAAGTGGATCTACACAGCTCTAGCCTACCCATTCAGCAACAGTACCACTCAGGTCTTTTCTCAATTTAACTGTTCCAGTACAAAAACAAAAAAAAGAAAAAAAATATCAAAGCAAGCCATGAGTTCACTTCTGATCCAATTTGTAACAAGTAGGAAGCTGTCATTTGGAAGCTGTGAAATCAAGCGTAGGAAGACCAGTGCTCCTCACAACCCAACAGCATTTGTAGCAAGCAGCATTTCTGCTGCAAGCTCAGGCAGCTTGGGCTCCACGGAGCCAAGACAGTAACAGAGCAGGGCACTGACACAGTGTCAGGGAGGACAGTACTTCTGTTTCCTTGCTAGAGTTACCCAGAGGACTGAGAAGTTATCAAAGTCCAGCATTCAGAGCTTGTTTAAAAGGCTAATTAAGAGCAAATACCTGAAAAAAAAAAAAAAAAAAATCTCTTTCCTACGTTCTATTACCATTGCATCACCCGAAATTCTCTTTTCGTCTTTCTTTCCTGAAGCAGTTAGAATGACTTTAGCCTTTATCAGTCACTACCTCCTTTACACTAGTTCCTTTCCCATGCTACTTCTTCATTAACAGTGGCTTCCCAATTTCCTTGGTCCCTAGCATTTCAACCCACCTTTTCCTCCCTGTTCCTTATCCCATTTATTTGCCTCCTTTTCTTTCACCAACTCTCCCACACCAGAGGACTACTGCACCAGCTCTCTAGGGAAACACTACTGTGACATTATTTTTCTCCTTAATATAAACAAAGAAATAATAATCTGACATCCTGCAGCAGAGCTGGAAGCTAACCCTATTGATTTCAGCAGGCTTGAGCATTTGTTTGAACCTACAGCATTTCATTGCCTAGCAACTTGTGCACCCAGTTGCTTAAGGTTACTATGGTGATGGTTGTCTAATGCAGACGTACTATCAAAGAGATGATCAAGAGCATCTGCCGTTCTCATACCACAACTTCAAGGATTTCCTCCACTACCTTGCCTTTTATTTGGCAATATGAAATAAATGTTGGAGACCGACACAGCACTCACCGCGCGCAGTAAAAACAGCTGACATGAATTCTAATTTCTACCTATCTATACACATATCTGGGTGTACACAACCCAAGGTCTTGGAAGCAAGGGAGATGATGCCACTCACTTGCAATCATGCATCCCACCCCATCACAGTGACTCTTATTGCTTGAGTTGATCAACTTCACTACTCTCATTCCTTCTAAGATGCAGTGTCAGCAAGCTCCTCTTATGGCTAAAAAAGACTCTTCATTTTCCTCTGGTGCAGAAATAGCAGAAAGAGAGAAAAGGGGGGGGAGGGGGAGTAAGGAAAAAGGAGAGAGAAGGACTATCTAGAGACCTTCTCTGCCTTCTGCAAGAAATAAAGGAACCCAGACAGGACTTCTGAAAGGTTAAATACATTAGTCTTCAACATCACCTCTGCTGACCTCACTTTGTAGGTCAGAAGTTTCAAGCACTGTTCATTACCAGCAGACTACAAATTTTTTCACAAATAAACAGATCTGCGTGACTAGTTTAAGGCCCAACTAACAGGGCAGTTTAGTGCTGCGAAGAAACTCTAACACAAAACCAATTACCGTTTTTTCGGAAATCTCCTTTACATATGAAAGTATAACAAGCTGGTCGCAGAGAGGCGCAAGTCCACTGATATAGAATTCGGTGTCGAACTGGAAAACTGAAATACAAGAAAGACAACAGATTATTAAATAAGTGAATGTGTATGAACTACTCCCTAAGAAAAACACACAACTGATTTTCAGCGGCAATCAACAGCATGCAGTAGCACTTGAGAGAAATAAACTCAATACATATAACAAACCTACAGACTTCCCAGTTGGATCAGCAAGATGAAAAATTACATTTAACAGATTAAATTCCATTAAAGCTTGCAAAAATAAAGGTTTGTGCTCCAGGACACGCTAGAGATGAAACATTTGAAATAAATGGTCAGCCTGATTTTTAGTAATCACATTGAAAAAAAGGAAGCAAAACCAAAACCAAACTCAATAAAACAGGCAATAAATAGAACAACTTCATTGGTTTGCATATTTGCAGCAAGTTCATGTGGCCATAAGAGAATAACATCTGCTACTTCTATCAGTATGATATATGAAAACACAAAGGTCATTATTTATTTATCATCACTTTAAACATCACAGGAAGATTTACAGATACCCTCATTAGAAAGAAAACATACAGTTAAATAGTCCCTTGTTCATAAAACTGAAAATGTAACTTCCTAAAATTGGTCTTGAAATTGATGCAGTTACATGATGACGATTTTTGAGAAACAGAAAGAAAATAGAGCTGAACTGTATTTACAAAAAGGCTAATTAAAGCAGACCTCTGCCACAGAACTAGCTATTCAGTTTTATTCTGCTGGATTTACAGTGCAGCCCTTTTTGTGGGCTCCTCTCTCATAGGGCCCAGAACAGGAATCATCCAAGTGCTTATATTAAAAAAACCCTTATACCGATAAGCTTTTACAAAATAACAGATGCATCATCATTTGCTCCCAAAACATTGTTTTAGGAGAATCTAAGCGTAAGTAGGAAAAAAAAAGTTTCCTTGCTTACTGCTTAGCATACTACATTACTAATATCTACTGTTTACTAAAACAGTTACTAACTATTTTAGCAAAGCAAACAGAAAACGCAGCATAACAACATTAAAAATAAAGCCAATTTTCTTTAGCTAAGGTAATAAGAAGGAACAGGAGGAATAAACATCCTCCTACTAAAGGAGGAAAAAAATACTGTCAAGTAAAGTACAGATTTGACACCTGTCTCTCAATGAATAAGCAAGTACTGTTTTTCTCTTAATGACTGCTGACACTTTGACATCATTGGGGGACCAAAGCACGGCACAAGGGTAGAGCACTCAATCTATTCTAGGTTCACATTTATAATCCTGTACATAATTATTTTGTTCTAGCCTCCAAGACTGATGAGATTACTTCGACTGTCACATATTGCACTGAGTGATGATTTTAAACAACCCATGTCAGAAACATCTACATAATATATCTTATTCCCAGTTTACAAATTAGTATTTGGCATTTTAAAAGAATATGGAAAGCAGGAGGAAAACCATGGAAAACTAAAACCAAAGTGAAATCCATAATGCTGGCTAGAAGAACAAGCAAAGAAACTTTCATTTCAGCTTTAAAAAGTGACAAGAGAAGGCTCTTATAGGCATGTAAGATATTGTGGTTTGAATCTAGAGAGGAAAACAGTGTGGTGAATGGTACGTTTATAAAGATTATGGGGACAGTTTTAAAAAAAACCATGTGTGTTTCTTTGACTTTCACTGGAACTTTAGTTCCTTTGCCAGTGAAAATGTTTGTAATGTCCACGTAATGGTGTATTTAAGATCAAGCAGTAGTACTGTTCTGAGACAAAAATAAACAAACAAAACCCATCACTTCAAGTTTTGTTTTTGAATAGAGTTTAGTTTCCTTGGTTTCACTTTCAGCTTTCTCTCAGCTCATCCTCCTCAAGAGGCCTTGTTGAAACACAATGCTCCAGCTCTGCTGCTACAGCCTTGAACAAAGAATAGCTGGCATAGACAGTGCTTCTTGACCTGATAAAAACCTTTGATGCAGCTAATCAAAAAAAGTCTTACTGAAAAAAATTACAGAAGTTATAGCTGCACAGAACACTAATAGGTTAATTTGACTTACTCTCTGGATACTTTGTTGTGGTCAAGGGGTGGGGGGGAAATCCAAGAGAGGCATTGCAGAAATGCTGTTAATTTGAAAAGGATCAAAAACAATTAAAACAAACATAGTATTGAAGTAAATGGGAATGACCAAGGTATGGCCATGTGCCATACATGTTTATGCCTGTCATAAGAGAAGATGGAAGACATGCTGACAGTGGATCTACTCTATGTTCAGCATCTATGAATAGCTGTCAAATTACCAGGAAGCAAAAAGAAGAAACCTGTACATCTTTTTTGTTGTTCATTAGATTAAATGCATTAAATACATCACATTACAGAAATAAAACAATATATAGCTATATTATTTACCCAAACTCTATAAAGCAACTTTCTCTGAAATTTAAAGATATACAAACACACAGTGGAGTGAAACTAAAAGAAGTCTCTTTTGTTTTATCAAATCTCAAAAAGCAGCCCCTGCTTTTCCACTGCAGATTTATCGAATGAAGTTCTGGTTAGTCAGAGGTTTTTGCCATTGATTTCAATGGGGCCAAGGTTTCAACATTGTCTTCTAGGAAAGTAAGCAGGAAGCTGAACTAGCATTCAGAGATTAACATGAAACTTAATGTGTGGGAAAAAAGAAGAATTTTTTGGGTTTTTTTTAATTCTATACGATATATGAAAGAAATGGAAAAGCCAACACACAAGCTAATTTTTAGGTAGCTCACTCGTGTATCAACAGCAGCAGAGCTGCAAAGCACCATGAACTGGCCCAGCTTACCTAGAACTCTGGTGCACTGTTAGCTGCTGGGGTGATGCCCCTAGACATTCGCAAATTACCTTTTAACAGGCTACTTCAGGTGCATCTGCAAAATTCGCAGACATTGCTGTAGGCAACAGTACAGCATACCCTTCAGTGTTTTCAAGACAGTATCTCCACCACCACTGCTTTTACTGAACTAGGTTACTTATGCAAAATAAAATATAATACAAAATTGCATGTTTTGATTAGGTATGTGCATGCAGTTGCATTTGATATAAAAAGACTATTTTTTTTCTTTTTTCCACAATATGTGCATTCAGTTCCAGCTAGAAGACCAGAAAAGATCCCATGTAAGTACCACTTAAGCTGTTTTTAGATGCATAGAAGCAAATCACAAAGCATAAACATATATACACGGTATATTTTTATTAAAATAAAATATGCTTACTTTTAGGTGTACTACCCAACTAATCCTTGAAGAAAATACAAATCACGTATTTTTTTAACATTCATATTTTTCTCTGAGAATCTTCATATATGAAGACTGCCTCAGCATTTAAGTATTTCTTTACAAATGGTTTCTATCTCCCATAAGACTCTGCAACAGCCTTTATATATTCAAACTTCCAGGGCAGAACTAGCTCTGACAAGAAGCCTGAGCAGAAAGCTCAGTATTTGCTCAGTTAAAGAAACGTCCACTATGACTCAAAATGAACTGTAAACTTCTGGGGAGGAGCAGGGAAGTAACCCACATGAAGGTCCTTTGCTTGGGCTTGAATATCCTCAGAACTCCCTGCAAATTTTCTACCTGTACTACTATACGTGAAATCAAGCAACTATTTACCTAATCATGTAGATATTGTGATGGACTATCTTTTTCCTTGAATTTCAGTAGGAAGAGCAGCAGGGTAAGACTAAAATCAATGGCGGGTCCTATACATCAACAATTAGCAAAAACTGATGCTTCCAAACTTGGAATTGACACCCTCTACTATTTACTTATAATCAAAATGCTTGGAAAAGTCATATTGATATTTAATTTTTGTTCAAATGTTGAACGTTCAGAAAAGCTTTAGAGAAAATTTAGCAACCATTAATCAATCACTTTATATATAACTTCGAATGCCACACAGCAAAGAGGATGAGCATTTTCATCAAAGCAGGACAATAAAAATGATACTGTTAATAGAATATGATCACTGAACAAAA
>VYZV01013112.1:1900-36813 GCA_013401275.1 Pandion haliaetus
ACATCCAGACTCGGAGAGGGATTGAGAGGGCCGTGCTAAGGGGCTGTAGATCAGTTTCTCTGTACCCTTTTGAAGCAGCTGAAAATGGTAGTTTGGGGAAAATTTGCCTAGAGTAGTCTGGGACTTTGTTTCTACAAGTACTATGTGCTCAGTTTCCGTTTTTAGCCCGAGTGTTAGTTCTCTTGGCTCTCACTCTACCTTGAGCTTCTGTATTTTAAGACAATTTATTTTTTTTTTTCTTATGATTCTTGCTGATTTACATGGCACCTCTCAACTCCACTACCTCTACTCAGCAAGAAATCTCCACAAAACCGCCAGAAAAAGTGACTGTTACGCAGGGAAACCAGTCTTCACTTCCCAGCTTTAAAGAAGAATAAAAGCACAGATTCCCCCCAGTCTTTGAGAAATGTTTCTGTTCTTGTCCGACAGTAGAGGTATCATTACACCCTCAGCTTGGAGTTTCTTACAGCTCACTATATTTTATAATTGTTTCTTCTCCAGAAACAGGTAAAGCTTCCTATTCTTCTGCCAGGTTTCCCCAAGGCCTCTCCCTTCTGGGGGACAGTCAGATCCAAGTGTTCAATAGTTCATCTCGCTGAAGTTACGGGGCCTCTTTGCTACGCTCTCACCAGTGGTGGATGGGTCCCAGAATTAAACAGACCCACAAAGATAGGTACTTAAAATGAAACAAAACCCAGACCAAACCAAACTCCATAAGCAAGCAAAAAGACTTCCTTTTGATTTCAGATGCAAGAGATAATTACTCGCTAAGGAAACAAAATAACATCACAGTTCAGTGTGACTCTGATGCCCTCTTTCTTCAGTTTAGCAGCCTGGAAGTTCCGAAGTTGGATCACTTTGTGGTAAGACTAAGCTGACGTGTGCTTTTCTTTCAAGAAAAAAATGTCATTGTGGCATTTTTGAAGTCAGCTCTGGAAGTGGAGGTCATGCTTAAAGTCATTACCTTAACTATCAAATGTAAGAGCCCCCAAACAAATAGAATCTCTGTTTTTACACACGTACCCATAAGCTTCTCTGCCAGCATGTTGAGTTGCTCAGAATTGAGTCCACGACCAACATATGATGAAAATTGCCAGCTCAGTACTTCTAAGAGCTGACTTAAAGTGGCAGCAGGGGGATTGTTGAAGAAAGACAAATTCTGCAACAAAATTAGTGCTTTGTTTAGACAGTTAGCAACCATGAAATACACTGCAGGCTGTAAAAGAAGGCTGCAGGTACTTAAGCAGAATCTGGAAGTGTAAAAAATGAGGTGGGGGGGGATACACTGGGGCAAATACGTGCTGGCCTTCCCACCTGCAGCCACCCAGCAAGGTGCACTCAGGTGCCTGAGCAGAGTTGTAGGGGGAGAGTCCTAGAGAAAGTGAGAGTCTGTGTGTGCATCTTGGCTGGGCTTCTGATACTATCATATGTTAAGACAGGGAAAATATGCTTAAATCCTGTCCAATAAATGCAGATATCCTCACTGTACTCTAAAGTGTTTGGTGCATGGAAATCTTTAAAACTGTTACACACTCATACAGAGATATGTTGTTGAATCGTTTGGCTCATCTTAGTTTTTCATTTGGTTCCTGGACTGTACATGTAATGAACGTACTAAAGACTGTGCAAAAACTCTTTGGAGTGTCACAGAGCGATAATGAAGACCAGGCTGCTGGTAAGCTGCCCTGCCATCATTCTTAGAGGCACTCCGTGGTAAATTGCTTCACCCTTTCTCTCCTCCGAATATCTATGTGACTGCCACTAATCCCCGACTAAAAGCGTGAGAGCTATTGACAGCACTATTCTACAGTCTGCAAATACAGTAGCAGTGACTGAATCTAAAATACAGGCTGAGCCAGCTGGAGCCTGAGAAAGAACGATTCTGCTTTTGCTCACGGTTAGAGCCACTAGAAGGTGCTACTTGATTGACACTGTCTTCTCTATAGCAAGCACTAGTTCCTATAAAATGCATGCGGGAAAGCAGCACTTAAGTACATTACAGACCCACCTATACACCTACTTTGACAGTTTTGAATTGTACTAGTAGAATTATTTTGTACCATTTTACAGTTTTGGTCAACCACATCCAAAAAAGACATTCAAACTAGAATAGTTGTGGAGAAGGGCTATCACCTTTCCTTTGTTTAAGAACTACTACTTTAGCCTACAAAAAGGAAGGCTAAGTGTGCATATGGTTTTATATCTGGGCAGGGAACAAAAGATAAAGCGAACAACATTAAACTACGATGTTGATAACAGTGTATGTGAAGAAAATAAGGCCAGTTTAAGAGGGAAACACAGCCTTTTTATAATGAATATATTTGGTAACCAAGTAATAGAAATGTGAAAATGCAGAAAGTCAGTACTTGCATACTGAAGACCTACCTGAGGATCGTTGGTTGAGAGGTTGTACCAAATAATAGAAGCCCACGCGTTGGGTAGTTGGCTGACGTTGGAAATCATCACCACAGGCAAAGAGCTGGTCTGGTGGAAAGAACGAATGCAGTATGTAAATGCTGCCGAGGAAAGTGGTAGTGCTGTGTTATGCTTTGGTTTTTTTAGCCCCCTTTTCCTTGCCGAAGCATATGCTTCTGTCCAGAAGTTCTGGAAATCTTGCGTCCGCTTACAGTTACTGCTGAAGATAGCATCTAGGACAGACGGACCTGTGGTCTGGCCCAACACAGTTGTTCTTCTGTAAGCTGCTGGAAAATGCCTTTTATTCTTGCCCCAGAAAATGTCGCCAGAATACTCACTTCCAAATTTATAGTCAATCCATACAGGCAGACCTGTGTTTCAAAGCTGATGGAGTGCAGTTCTTCCGTCACCATGTGAGAGCCCTGAGGGAGTACGTAGGTTATAAAACTGTGTGTGCACAGTTGGCGTTAACAACACTGTTTTAGTGATCTGACTGCTGAGATTACACAACTTTGAAAGAAAACACATATCAAATATGTAAGTAGAACAGAAAAAGAAGGAAGTGAAGGAAATAATTTATTTATTAAACTCTGACATTAAATTAGTCCGGAAGCCTGATGGTTTTTTCTGATGAATCTAAAAAAACCCCTTGACTTCGTTAAAGCAATACTTTTAACTTTTGCTTTTAACTTTTTCTTAAATGGTGCTTTTAAACACAGATTTGCACACAAAAAGTTAACAGTTCATTTTTTGTGTCTGATAAAGATTGTTTCCAACTTTCCTTTTCCTTAAAGTTTCTTTACTGATTGATAATTCCAATTTAAACAGATGTTAAACTTCAAGGAGAAACAAACTAGAAATAAAACAAAAAGCTCCAGCTTTAATGACAAGTAGGCCCTCATCTGGGAACACAGGTTTGTTGTAAGTATACTTAGATGTTACTAATTGAAGGAGTAGAGGCCTAAATCATTAATCCAAAGTAAATCTGGTATTAAACTCCCAAGCTTTTCTTGGATGAAAAAAAAAAAAAAAGAAAATCTGTTTGTCATAGTTGATTAAAGTTTGTAGTACAAGTGTTGTTTTGACTACAAACAAGCATAGCTCTGTAAAGATCCACATCACTGCCCCTTGGGAAATAGATCTTTCGAAATACATTTCCATCCCCAGAAGTCAAAGTATAAAAATCTGGTTTTCCTTTTCCTGTTTTCTTGTTGTTGTTGTTGGTTTTCCCCTCCCCATCACATATTTGTCAAGACTTTTTAAAAAAGAAACAAAATTAAAAATCCCAAATCAAAATGCTTCCATTGACTGAAATACTCTGCTTTTAGTCAATGTAAAATAAAACTATTCCTTGGGAAAATGCCTCATGGCCGTATCTTTCCCATGGAGCACCTCCTCCAGGACACATACAGGCCACTGCAACAAAAGATAGTGCATAAATGGGGGGTTGAGACCACAGGAGATCCTCAGGCATCTGAATAATCAGTCTGCCTTGCAAAGGGAAAATCCACCTTAGAGCTGAAGGCTTTTACATGAAATACTGATCCATCGAATGAGCTCAAATATTTTAATACAGATAGAATCAATTCAGTTCAACCTGTATTGCTGACACAAAGTTGAGAAAGGTTGGTGAAACTCCGCTTCCCGCCCCCCGTTATGATTTTGCAAAAACTTAAAATTTTTCTTATGGAAAAATCGTCTAGGCAAAAAGCCATATCTATGTCAAAGGACAAATCTCAAATACAGAGAACTTCGGCTTTTTTTTCCCGAGGCAAGCCATACGTAACAACTATACTCAGCTTACTAAACATCCTGTAACAAACCAACTTTTTGAATTATTATGGTTGCTGTTAATAAAAAAACCAAACCTAGTTCGTGCTAATAATGACTTCACAGACTGTGATTTGACCAAGGAGGAAATCAGTTAGCAGTGAACCATGTCACAGCTCGGCTGCCCTAATTCTCCACAGCCCTCTGTTTTATACAGGTATAAAGGCCTAATGTGTGAAAGTGGGAGTAAAATGCTACCAAAAAGTAGAGCACCAACATTTTCACACCTACATTTTTGCATTTGCTTGTCTTGATGCAAATGACTTTGTAAGTGGCAAAGTAATGGGGAGGCAAGTCTTGAGTTTCAGTCTTGCTAATCAGGTTGCAGCTTACTCCGTTCAGAGACACCGTGTGAAGCGTGCACAAGTATCTTCTGCTTTAGGTTTTTGATTAAAATTCTCCATACTGATCACGCCTTTGCTTTGTACTTAAAGACTACTTGTAGTAACTTTTGTGCTTGTATAACTACATGTATTTGGGCTGTGGTATGAGTGATTTTTAGTATTTTAATTTTTTTTTTTTTTTAAACTTGCCAACGCAACTTCACCCTCGCACTTCTACTGTGCAAAAAAGTTACACTGGTGTGGAGAGACCTTAAACCAGTGCAGGCTACTTCACTTCCTGGGGAACTAGGCGGCGTTCACAGAAGCATCTTCTGACTTCAGTTACCTTGGGAGACACCAATTGTTCTGGTGGCTTTGGCAGAGGCTGTACCATTGGCTGCAAGCTCCTGACTCTTGCTTCGGTCAGAGCTTTATCTGTAGCTTTCTGCCGCTAAATAGCAATGCTGAATTTAGGGCGATGGTCCACGGGCACCCTAGAGTTTGCGTGTACTGGTGCCTTTCTCCTCCCTGCCTGCTGCCTCCAGTTGCTGGGTGAGGCCATGCTGCCTTCGCCCCGCCAGGGACAGCTCTCCTTTCCCCTCCTGCCAGTGATGCAGAAGGTGAATGAAGGCAGGCAGTGACGTTCTTGCCTGTGATCCCGGTTTCGCCTGTGGCACCCGGGGCGCTCGGGGGAACGTCGGTTTGCAGGGAGCCAGCGCTGAGCAGAAGGCCGTAGGGCAGAGCCATGCAGCGGGTGAGGAAGGGGAAGCGCTTGTCTGAAACGTGGGTACTGCAAAGGACCTGCCGGTTTACTAGGGCTAGCGGGTGGTAGGACAGTGTCATCACAAGAGGGGACCCTACGGCCACAGTCGGATGAATACTGGTGAACTAAGCACACTCTTGGTCCCGGTGGAGGCAAGCAAACTTCTTTGACGCAAACACAATTATACCCTTACTTCAGCTGTCAACTTGGCCAACAGAGTATGTATTTAAAGCACCGTTCCTATAGGAAAAACTGTTTCAACAAAAAACTCAAAAAGCTTATTTTTTTCAAAATGTAAATGAGCAAAAAGGCTGCCTTAGAGAGGAACATGTATGTTCAGATTATTACTTCCTACCTTCTGATACTGTAACTTTTTAAATATACAAATCTAAGGCATATAATTAAAATTTCTGAGAGTAGTTCTGAAATGTTCTCATTATACTTACACTATCGTATGATAATTGGGTCCTATACTTATTATAAGGATAATATATATTTCAAAATCTAACACGTGGCTGCTCTTTGATTTAAATAAAATCCAGTCTGAAATACTTGTGAGAGTAATCAAAAATAACATGTAAAATAAATGCACAAACCTCATTTCCTTTGCTTCCAGCACTTGATTTCATTTCTTTGGGTTGCTGTATGAAGTGAAACAGTATTTATATGCTAAAGAAGCTATAGACAAAAGTACATATAAAGAATATCATTTGTAACCATGATGTTCTTAATATAATAAGGTTTTATTTACAATATACCAATGTGCTGCAACGAAGGCTCTGACACTATGCCTTGAAAAGTCTATTCAGTGAATAGTATTTTGATGTTTTTAACAAATTTGTTAAGAAATTAAGTTAATGTAACAAATTGTTAATTAGGGTGCCTGCAAAGTGTACAATACAAAAAAGCACTAAAGACTGTCCATCTCCATCTCCTTTTGCAAAACTACACTGATGTACTGCACCGGTGGTTAAGCCTCAAAAAATACCATAGGTGAGGGAGTCCATTCAGAAAGAGTGACTCAGTGGGATATTAGAGAAGTTACAGAAGCAGTACTATAGTCTCTTAAAAGACAGTTATTGCAGGCATTAATTTCAACTAGACCTAAAGCATTCAATTATATATTCCCCGTAGACAACGGTGGTGTAGTTTGGTTTTGTTTGTGTGGTTGGGTTTTTTTTAACAAAACTCAGTTTCTGAGAAGCTATGTAATTCAGCATGATTCGTCTTTTCCTTTTTCTGGCATTAATTAGGATTTGCTTTGTCATTTCTGTGAAAATATATAGTCTTATGGAATGGATAAAGTATGGAAGGGGATGAAGAGGTTCTAGGAGTAAATTTTCTGTATAAGGAAAAGCAAAATGAGTGTAGACTTGACAGTAATACAGTTCTCCCTGCATAGTTTTTAAAGAATCTTTTATTTCTTTACCAGAGGTACATGACAGGAAAAAAGCAGTCAAACTTACCAAATGTCGAAATTCTACCGACAGGCTTCCGTTTGCGGATTCATCCATGTTCATTGCTTTCACATGGGTTCCACACAGAACGAATCTACGATTACTATGGAGGACATTACACTTACGTACTCAAAGAATATGGTATTGGATAATTTAAGAAATATGGTATTTTATTTTCTTACCTTACAGTTGAAACGTTCCTAAAGTAGAAGAGAGGCAGGGGGAGGAAACAGATTGTGCATCAGTAAATGTGTAAGCCGTAACTTGTACTGAGAAACGTATCTTGAGATGGTAGATTTTGCCTCATCAAAGTTAATTCGTATTACCGATACAACTGCAATTTTTAAACTAAAGAACTGAAATTTGTACTGTCCAGTTAGACTTTTGCATCTGGCCAGATACAAGTAGTATGTTTTATCTAGCTTTTTTCCCACCATTAGAATGATAACGTGGGTATTCAAAGCTGCAGTGCTCTCTAATTGCCTGCATGCCCGTGTTCTGGGACAATACAAGCCTGTGTAGATTGCTTATAGTGTATTGGGAGAATACGTGCACAGCAGCAAATCGGACAGTACACAGCTTTTGAGAGAAACAGTCCTGGCTTCTCGCCTGCTCCTTCTTCACTGGCTGTTTTCCTTCCTTTTAGACCAACATCTATGTCTGCGCCGTCAAGGTGGTTTTTAGGGCCCTGCAGAAGCACAACAGCCAGAAGGAGGGAGGGTACCTGGTACCTGCGGCTGGGGATGGTGGGCAGTGAGGACTCGGATCACCTTTGTTGATTTTGAAATCATACCTCAACAGCAAGTCTTCTGCCCCATGTTTTATCCTGCTAGGGTGCCCTGACCGATCGGTAACCAAGCTTGCTCTACCGTACTGGGTATTGCTCAAAATAATACACCTTGCTGAGAGAAGATGCATCAACTCAGATAGAAACACTCCAGGCAGCGTTAACACTGTTTTCACAAACCTAGTATAGACAGGCTCTGAGATGCTTTTTGCTCAGGAAATTACAACCAACCAAAGAAGCTGGGGATCCTGTTCATTTGGGACTGCTCTAAGAATTAATGGGAACACAAAGGAGAACCAAACACCTTAGAAAGGAGGAGTTTATGTAGTAATCTTGATTTCAGGCAGGGGTAAAACTTTGGAAGCTACCATAGTTACTAATTACAGCACTAGCTTTTCAAGCACAAGCTTCACGTACTATTTGGAGCAGCTGCGTTGGAGGTACTGGGCCTATTAACGCAAGCAGAGATAGGTGGTGTTTCAAAGCTAACTATCCCATAAATGCAATACAGTTTGATTTAAAGTTTTTGTGTGATGCTACCATTTCAGACTGATGAATTTTATCTAAGCCTTGAAACAAATCTTAAATGGACTTCTTGCTTCCAATTTGAAAACATCAATTAGCCATAGCAGCTTTTTTTTTTTTTTTTAAAGACAAAGAAATCTTCCACATTAAAAAAAGAAAATCATTACCCTGATGTTTTAACTGTTTTGGTTTGGGGTTTTTTTTTTCCTTTTCCTTTTTAGAGGAACCTCTAAATCAGATAGGGTAGCAATTGAAAAACCTGTGTTGTCTCTGTAGGGAGAGAGAGAATATCTTCACTTTAAAGATTCTTACTTGTCAATAGTTGCTTTCACTCTGATCTGGTAGTTCAGCTCTGGCAATTTAATTAGCAACCTTCAAAACAGAAAATGTAAAAGTTAATATTAACAGAATAAATTCCTCACTAGAAAATATTGAAGTCTAGTAGCTCCACACTAACGTATCTGAAAACAGATTAGGCATCTAGGATTATATCACGATTTACAGGGTTGTATACTCAGAAGGAGGAGCTGGGCTGTTCCAGTGGCAGGTGTTCTACCTTCCCTGCAAGTATGTGGAAAAGTTAGTATGCGTGTGAGGGAATGGCTAGAGAGACAAAAAAGAAGTAATAATTAAGAGGTGGATTTGTATAATCTGTGACTGCACCATAGATATATGTGTACTTTCCTTGATGTACCCTTTCCACAGCCCCTAACCCTCCATGCATTCTTTTTGCTGTGAGGTGGAAACGAGATGAGAGTTCCTCTCCAATCTTTGCTCTTTTCACAAAGTCATGCAAGGAGCTAGTGGGAGAGAAATAACTTTCATTGATTCACCAGAGGGCCACCGCCCCCCCACCCCCAAGGCAGTTTCTGTTTCCTACATGCAACAGTGGCTCTGAGTATTCTGATGTTGGCTTGTATGATGTGGATCATTATTTACTCAGTTGGCAAAGTCATTAGAACAAGAATTCAATGCATACAGAACTCTGAAGGTGCTGACTTTTGGCCACAATCTGCCTTTCTTCCTCACGCTGATTTACTCTTTTATTGCCACTTCCTAAGAGTGACAGATTCTGTGGCCTTTATTATCCCCATTCCAGAGAATCAACCTGGAGTCAAAAGGATCTCTAACACAATCTGGTCTGCTTTGCTTTCTAGATTCTCCTAGGATAAAATGCAGTTTGCAAATGAAGGAGTTTATATCATATTTCCTTTCCTTACCTTAATTTAACAGTGAACTGTATTAATGTTTTAAGAACCATAGGCCTCTGGGGATGCGTTGGCATGCAGGGCTGCCTTTCAACCACGAATGAACTGTGTGAAAAGAAGTGAAACAAATACATTGTTAGGAATATGCATAAACAAACAGCCGTATTAGGGGAAAAAAAGCGCTGGTATCTCTTAGAGACTTATTTCTCTACAGATACTGAAGTGGGAGGTATGTATTCCAACTCTCAGTTCTCAAAATGATCCAGTGGTCTAACTTACAGTTGAATTGTTCCCATAAGAAACAGATATTTGGAATACATTAAAAATCAAAACAAAACAAATTCTGTAGTCCTACAACACCAGGCTGATAAAAGTCTGGAAGACTGAGACTTTTATCAGAACCATAAAACAGAGTATGAAAATACACTCAGCCTGGCTCCAATGAAATTAAACAATCATTTTATCTTTTTTCATTTTTTGTAAAAAAACAATTGACCATGTTTTGCTTTCAGATAGTCACCTGTGGTATATCTCTAGTATAACCAGTATAAAAACAAAGAGGAATGATGATAATGTTTTATCTATTAATAGAAGCATGAATGGTAGGGGAAGAATGCCTTGGTGGGAAGAGGAAAGACAAGGAACAAATTAGGACCTGCCACTTTACTTAAAAAAAAAACCCCAAACAAACCACAACTTTTCTCAACAGTACATACATAACTCCTACTGAAGTAAGTGGATTTTGTGTGTTCACTTAAGAGTCAGAACTTGATCACAAACCCTTAACTGCTACACAGGAGAAGCTGCCTGGCACCTTCAGCTTCTAGGAGTTTTGAGGACAGCTGTACGTACTTTTTATATTGGAAACTCGGTCTTTAAGATCCTCAGAGACTCAAACTTTTTTCCTTTTTTTTTTCCTTCTTAACAATATGGTCCCACTGTTGCCAATAAATTTGTGTCAGTTCAGGTAAAGTTATGTATGTTGAAAATGGCTTACGCACTTCCGGAAAAGATTGTAGAGCAGAAAGTTGACTTTTTCCAGCAGCTGAGGTCTTTGCACTGGGATAGGGTCCCCATCGTAAGTCAGTCTGGTCAACAGTTCGTCCAGTTTTTCTAGTTGCCTTCTAACTTGAAAAAGACTCTCTGCCAACAGTGTAAAACTACAGCAAGACAAAAGATTAGTTTGCAATCTTTCATGTAAACCATTTCTTAGAACATAATGTCTACTGAAGTTCTTGCTTAGGGAAATCAGAATCAGTTCTGATCGGTGCTTTCTAGCTTTATCCAAACTCATGTCCGTTCATCGTTCGTTTACAGGAGTATATAAATACATCAGGCAAATTACCTACTTTATTTTTAAAGATAAATACTTGCGCAACAGGCCTCATCAACAGCAATGCAATGCTGCCGGTAATAATTTGGAAGAAATATATTCATGGTCATGATATTTTACATGCAGGACACTTGTGCCAACTTTAATTCCTTCCTACAGTTCATTAGTTTTGCAAAATGTACTCTTTAAAAGGATAATATTTATATAAAATGAGCAAGTTACCAAGACTGAGGAAGTGTAAAAACAATAAGGAAAATCAAATCCAAACACACTTGCTAACAGTTTAATAGGGTATTCGTGTATAAAATCACATTTTTAAAGCTATTTTTCACATCTTAATTAGAAAAAAAAAATACTTCGGTGGGGAAAAAAAAACAACACAAAAAAGGCAAAAAATACTTTTTTCTTCAAACCTAAAAAGGTTCTTGGTTGTTTTCCTTCCTTTTTTCTTCTTACTTTTTACTTCATCTTTTCCAGAAGAGAAGTTTGATGGGAGAGAAATGACCAGGACATTGACATTCTCTGGCTGCATTATCTTTCTTAATATAACGCTATTTTCTTTTTATTCACTATCACCTTCAGAGTTGCCACCACAGAGACTACTACCATTCAATTCCTGTGTAGCTTGAAGTCTGGAGGAGTGATGCACCTAATGAGTCAAAGCATAAAGTGTCTACCCAGCTCCTGCCTAGACAAAACTCCCACTGTCCTCAGTGACAAACTCAGTCAGCACAGTTTTTACTCAAGTAAAACTCCCGAGAGGGTTATGTATCATATATATCTGGAACAAGTGTCAAACCAGAAAATGAGTGACTGCCACGGCTCAGGCTCAGCAGTTCACTGTAATGTTTTTAATTCTGAATAGCAAATGTTGTCCACCAAAACAAATTGTATTTTTTGTTATTTACTTGCTTAGCTGCTAATGAATTTGCTGCTGTTGCAAGGTAGCAAGGCAACTGATCTAAAGGAATGATCATTTCACATGCAGCAGACTTCCTGTGGTTTTCAGTGGAAACACAAGCTCAAGGCAAGTTTACCAGTTCTGGAGCTGATCAAGCCCACCATGGAGAGGACCCCCAATGCAGGCAATCTGCTGCCGCCTCTTCCAGTCTAGCAGCTCTTCAGTCAGCATGTTGCTCATAAGAGTATCGATTTCATGAATCACACGCCCTATTTTGCTGAGTACTTCCTGTAAAATAGGAAAGGTGTCACAAACTGATCACAGGGAACAGCCGCAAAATTCAGCAATTATCATAAGATGCTGATTACTTTTTTTTCAATTATTTTGAAAGTAATGTATTTAGTCCCTACCACTTCAGTTTCTTTAACTCAGAGGTGACTGGATTCACCACCCATTGTACTTGAAATTAATCCTGGATCTCTATGAACTCATCCTCAGTAAAATTTCTTTTTTTGGGGGGGTGGAGGGGTGGGAGGGAGGATTGTTGTGTTCTTTGTGGGCATAACACCTCCAAGAAGTTGACACTTGCAAGCACTGTCAAGGTCAAAAAGTTCTCCTTTTGTTTTGCATCATATCCAGTGCATTGGTTTTTTGCCTGCTTGCTTTTAACCGTAAAAAGTACACGGACTCAAACAAATTGCCTAAATGTACTGTCTTCTGTGCCAGCAAAGAAGTGGTCAGGGGAATATCTGTCATATTTGCAAGTCTCAGTTGCTGAGAAGAGCAAGGTACCATTGGTGGGTTGTTGGGTTTTGTTCGTGTGTTTATTTTCCTTGCAACTATTAGATTACATTTACTTTGAATACTTTTAAGTTAAAAGCTACAGATTGCCAGCTAAGTTATCCATTTAGCACAGTACATACGAGGTCCTGTGAAGTGATGCCCTTGCCTCACTTCCAAGGTGTGCAGAACCATACACTTGATTGAGCCGCTGCTTAATTGCCAATTTCTTAAGCGCTAGCCAAAATCACCCACACCCACCCAAACCTTTTGTGGATTTTTAACTCCTATGTTATTTGTCTGTTCTTCTGAGAGGGAAATTGAAAAAGGCACGCATACACATTTGAGTATTCAGTGTGGGAATAAGGGGAGAAAGCAAACGAACCACAAATGACACAACGTGTCACTAACCTTTCTCTTGTAGTCTAAAGTATTGAGCATTGCCTGCAATGCCAACATTTCCTGTTTAATGAGGGCGCTGGTTTTGTCGCTCTGCTCTGCAGGGGGTGAAAAAAATCAGAATAAATGCGCATGTGTGTTTATATAAGGGGAGGAGGGGAAAAAACCACGACCAGACTGCAGTATGAACTAGTGAAAAAACAAACTGCAGACATCAGTAGATTATGTAAGAGTGTATTTCTTTGGAATGGACTAACTTTAGTACAAGTTTAACATAAGGTTTTATGACTCCACTCTTTAGATGTGTGTGTGGAACAGGAAAAGGTAGAAAACATACAGATGATGCCTAGAAATCTATACATTTCTCATGCATGTGCATACTTACGTGTACTATGTACATCTGGCTTGGATCAGTGATTAATCCGTACACTACTGAAACATGCTTGTGGTGTCTGCAGTTAGACTAAAGCTCTTTGGACTTGATGTGAATTACATGTCTGGCTGAGAGAATGGAGGTTAGGCATTTGAAACGGAGATAAAAGTGTTCATTGCTGTGGGGATTTCAGCAGCCAGGAGTACCGATCACTGGGTACTTCCCCCTCTCTGTAACTTTTTTCCTTCTCTGGATCATGCATTAGTTTCAAGCTTCCCCAGGCTTGCCCCATGCTCTTTCACATGCAGCTCTTCCCCCACCTTTTGCTCTACTTGCATCTTTCATGCTACCTTCAAAAAAGAAATTGGTGCCAACTGTGTCTCTGCTAAGCTCTGGATTGACATCTTCCGATTTTGTTAGGGTAGATGTTTCCATAGAGGCAGACAAGTAACTGATTGTCAGCTCAGCCACAGCAATTGCTCACACATATTGTAAGGTACTGCAAGTTGGCTGTGCTGGTGTAGAGCATTTGTTGACACAGTGAAATTTTAAGCACTGAAAGTAATTTACGTAAGCATGTTTTATTTTGCAAGTGGGGCAGGCTTCAATCATCTGCATGGTCAATAATTATGATTGGCCTGATGACTAACAACTCATTAAACCACGGCGACTTGATCTCTTCCGATTGCGTGGCCATATCCAGCCTTAAACATATAGAATTGACATGTTTGAGAACTCGGACGTTTCAAGCCCAATATCTTCGCGTGTTCAGAGCGAGATAATGTGAAGATATCTGAGTAGACACAAGTGGACCTCAGTTTCTTTTCTGAAAGAGATCATGCAAGGACTGTTGCCATGTGCAGATCTCAACCATCAGAGACTGGTCAAACATGCATTCAGAGTGCTTACCAGCTGGTTATCACCACTGTGGTCAAAAAAGAACAGAAAGCCAAGTTAGAGGCTAAATAATCAGCTTTGCACAACTCTACTCTGGGAAGCAAGAGGCTGTTCCACATCCTGCCAAGGAAGGGCCATGTCAAAAGTAAGGAAATTGAAAAATAGGTTCTTTAAATTAAGAAAATTACTACTTTTCATGCCATTATGCAGCTATCTATAGAAAATAACTATACTTGCTCGACAAGATCCTCTTCACCCTCTTAACCCTACAAGAGTCATTATGTTCCAAGACTATAACTTTATATAAACTAAAAATCTGGTTTTGTGTTTACATGTATTATCTGGGTAACACACAAAAACCCCTCTGATGCTGGGGTCTAGCTGCAGAATCAGCCGTTTCCTAGAGAATCTAAAAATTATTATAAAAGCTCTTACCTAAGCTTTGTATTGTTTTATATCTGAAGTCAAACTCCTCTTGCAAGTCTTCCAAGTATTTGACATCTTGGTCAGTCATCTTTCCCAGGAAAAGAAAGTAAAATTATTTGGGTGTTCACAGTGACGTAAGAAGGAACGTGTTTTGTAATGGACAAATGCATAATGTAGCATTTTCCTTTCCTACCATTTGAAAATCCCTAAGCAGTCCTGGGAACTCTGGTTTACTATCTTGTAAACTTTAAAAAAGATGACTGAATGCAAATAAATGCATATTTGTAACGACAGGTTTATTTTACTTGTTCAGAAAGAATTTTACTAATTCAGAAATTATCCTCTCTCCCACAGTCAAATACTAGTTGATACGGCTTAACCACTTCTTGTTTACCAGTTCAATGACATAGTGAAAAGTAGGAATGATTACATTTAGCCTGAGCTAAACTGAAATTATTATGCCAGTAATGTAACTCTCTTCTTGGAACTTTAAAACAGGGCAAATGGATAATTTTGCATTGACATCAATGGAAATTGGAATGGGGTGTGCAAAACCAAGAAAGGTGGAGCCAGTGACAGGAGCAGAGCTGAGAGACTTTTTTTAGAGAATTATTTAAGAATTTGGGTAAAGAAATGAAACATTTTTGCTGCTCTGGCTTTTTGCAAGGGTTTGTTTTCATATGTACCGCAAAAAGTTTAGAAAGTGTTTTCTAGTAACCAAACAATGATAATTCAAAAAAAGACACATCAAAAGAAGGAAAACAAAACTGTAGGAAGTAATTTGTTTTACTTCGAAGCTCTGTTTCTGTGCTGTTTATAGGAAGCCTTGATTCTGCCAACAACTCATAAACAATCCTTTTTAGTTCCCTGAGATGTGTTTTTTAAGTGTCTGTGAAAATACAAAAACTCGTTTGCTAAATTAGGACACACAGAATTAGGCATTTTGGTTTCCTTTTTATTTTGGAGACTAAACTTTTAAATTACATGTGTAAGGTATGAAATTACATACACAAGGAGCTGGCTGATTTCTGTGTTCAACTTAATTACCTACTAAAAAAAACTTGTATCTGGAAATCGTTCTCATTTTCACCGGTCTTTCAGGGATGGCTACGCTTCCCCACACAGACAGAAGGAGCAGCATAGTAGGCTGCTGGGTTGCAGCTTTGTCTGCTTTTGCTCTGCAACTCTTATCTTACAACTTTATACGTAGATAGAGATCTAGTATCACATTCTTCTAAAGCTAGCTTTATCCTTTTAAGGGTTTCATCTCTCTAACCCTTCTTCCCCATGTAGGGAGACACTGATGAGAGAATGCTACTAGGACCTCTTTCCAGTATACCAGAAGTGTTGCTCTTGAACGGCATATGGACAGGTATTTCAAATATAACTTCTACACTGAGCCTGCTGCAAAGCTGAAAGTGGGGCTGGGATAGCAAAAAGGCCGTAGGTAATCCTGCCTTGAACTGAACGGGCAGGTATTCTCTGAGTGAGCTTTCAAGGTCTTTGTGGGATATAGCTACAGGTTTGGCTCAGCCCAGCTCTGCCCTGCAATGGTATGGGAAACTCTTGGAGAATTGTTACCATCAGCTCCTAATGTTCTTCTCCCCTCACGTCTGCAAAACATGTAATTATGTCACGTAGCCTTCAGCTTTACAAAGATCTCGGTACGTGACTCAGAGTTTGCGAAGGCTAACTACTGCTGACCTAACTAAAAGAGGTGAAGTTGCAAACACATTTACGGAACCTCACATCTCTTTAGAGACAACAGGTATGCCTGCAACTCACATAGGGATGAGTGTGATAGCTTTAAAATAGGTAGCTCTGAATGCAGAGCAGCTGTAAAAACCTGAGGATCCAAGGATGTCCTGAGTAGTTAGTCTGGGCTGAGGTCCTCAAAAAATGCAAAATGGTTGGCGCAGCTTGGTAGCAAAAGTATTTGTGCTACCCAGCTTACAGATAGTTCAAGTATGTCTGTATGAAAATCTGTGTAAACAGCAGACAGGACAAACAAATACCTGAGCGCTGTTCTTGATGGCTGACACTTTGTGTTCGACATTTCTTTGTCGTTCTGAAACCACAGAGTTCTGCAGAGACTTCTCCAGCGGCCCCTGGAACACATTGAACAGATAATGGGTGGATGACTAATAATAACGAGTGATAGTAACTGTACTGCAAGTTCTAGCATAGAGAGGGAATTCAGAAGCTGGTCTTCAACCATCTGGAGACTTGTGTAAACAGACAAATCTGTTTAGTTCCACAGATTTAAAAACATGCCGCTTTAACTTTGAAATCCAAAAGGTGAAAGGGTGTGGGTATACTGCAAACATTAAACATCTAGTAAATTAAAGAAACTGAAACATAGGTTATTAGGTATCTGAAAAAGACCCGTGTTACAATACTCATATAAGAATATGTATTACACCCACAGGTGATTAAAAAGAACACAGTTGACTTAAAAATTCTATCTGGGTTTTAACCATGTAACAATTTCCCCAAAATAGCTTTTAGACCTAATTTTAAAGTTTCTTTCTTCAAACAACATAAAAACTATCCAATGCCTTTGCAACATATCAGATGGAATGTCTTTTGCATTACATAATTAATATGAATTAATGCATTGCAGAATTTAAAATATACGCATCTGTTTTGCAAAGAATAATCTCTTTAAAGCCTTTCCCACAGATTAAAGTCTTTGAAGATTAGCTGTAACATAAAAGTCACTTACAGCAATGTTTGCAGCAGTTGAGCCACTAATGGAGTACAAACATGAGTTTAAAGGGCAACGTTTGGCAGCCCCTAGTGCACGCAAATCACTTGAGTGGAATGAGAGGACAGGATTTGGTCCTAAAAGCACGTGAGCAGATTCACATGGAGCAGATTAATGAAGTATAATGCATTACCTGTACAGGCATGCTAGCTGCAGCCAATATTCTTCTTTCTTCTCTTAAGCAGTTTGAGATGATCACTGCTATATGCATGGGATTACCATGATATTTGCCCTGCAAGCGCAAGTAAATACAACTTTTAAAAACTCAGAACTCAGGGTGTCCCCCTGGAAATCACAAACAACGTGCTTCAGTGTCTATGAGCTACTGCTTGGTGCGGGTGGAAAAGACTCCCCTACTGTTCTCAACCTTTGTTAGCGCTGGTTCAGCCTTGCAGTGCAGCATCAGTTAGTGCCATTGTAATAAAATATTCTTAACAATGTTCTGCAGAGATTGTAAAGATACAACTCCAAGATGTACATCATTTGAAGATCAAATTACTCCACTGCTAACACAGCTGTTTTGAAAGGGCTTTCCTGTCAGCCTGTTCTGCACGCGATTTTATCATGTCTTCCATTTTCAATACGATGTTGTTGTTAGCACGTAGCATGTCTGCCAACAAAAAATTGTAAACATATCAATACGGTAATGATGCAAGCAGAAAAGTTTCCTCAGCATAAAGCAGAAGACTGAAATTTTAATGTCTGTGAACGATTCTTCTCCTTCAACAAATAACGTGCCTAAGATGAAGGAAGAAACAACTCTTGTACCAAGCCAAAGAACCAAAAAATGTCTGTATTTTTACACCACCACAAATAAGGTGCAGAATTGCTTATGTGTGACTGAGGACTGGGCACAATTTGAAGTAATACTGGTTTGTGCTGTATTTATCAAATTGGAATGATTGAGGACTCCCAAGCAGCTTCTTTCATGGCAATGTATTCATTCAGTGTTTCTCAATATCCTTCATGCCTTTTATTCAGTAGTCACGTATCATTCATTCAGATGCCCTTTATTCAGTGCTCATACAGTTTTCAGCCATTCATTAGAATTAGTCCAGTTCATTTCTTTTCCTGTATGGTTTCCAGTTCTGGACTTGTTCTATTTTCCTCCCTTTCTGATTAGTTTTTATTCTCATCATATTTTGCTGCCACTCAGAACTTCATTTATTTTTGCTTTCTCTGAATGTGGCACAGTAAGTTTATACATATTTAAACTGATGCTGTATTTTCTGTTGATACCTCGTACCAATTGCTGTATTAGAAACAAGGGTGTGAACACATCCAATAGAAACGTGAACGCGCTACTGCTATATGCCAACTACTACTATGACAGCGAACATGTATTTCTAACACTTTACTAGACAGACAAAACTGAATCTTTTCCTGGGTGCTTTTTTTGCTGCAAGTAATCTGAAAAACTTTTTCACGATACGTTTTGACTTCAATTACAGGGTAAAGGAATATTATATTAAAAATGGTAATTTTAATCATGAAGATTTGGTTCAAGCTGATTGGTATTAAATGCCATGCTGTTGGTTATACTGTGGTTCCAGGTCAAGACCAAGGTGAAAGACATAGGACTCGTTAAGTAACTGATGTACAAAATGTTCCCTTCTAGAGAAGTTTTAACTGCCATGGCATTGTAAGCAATGAGATTAAGCTTTCTAATATTTCTAGGGTTTCTGAAGTCTTCTTAGGATAAATAAAGTACGTGCCCACAGTGCAACCAGCGCACACCCAAAGTAGTCCTAATGCTGTGCCTCCTCTGCTCTCTTTAAAAGCAGTTCAGGGCAGTGCTTTACTCCAGCAAAATCATCTGTATCGATTACCCTGAGGAACCGGAGTTATGGACTAGACTGTGATTTTAGAAGTTTCTCTGGAAAAAGAAGTGGTGAGTAATACCACCCCAGGACACAGTATGTCTCAGCTGAAACACTAAGTACACCCTCCCTGCCTGCTCCTTGCTGGGCAGTCAGGGGGGAATTAACATTAAGGACACACTGCTGATTTCCATGTCAAACGACAATGCCAAACATCTGCCATTACTGGTTTCTCCCTGCCAGCTTCTTGGCTCTAAGGGTAGTAACGATGTTCTTGCTGCACACTTCCTTCAGCACGACTGAACTTCAGGTCCAGGAATATATCCATAGTCCCCTTCACTGAGCATATTCCCAAGCTGTCTGTGCGTAGTCTCAGGATGTAACTTTGGGAAGGGGATACAGGAACGTGGGAAATGGCTATGATCTTTCTGCAAAAGATTGAGTGGAGCAGAGCTTCATGTGGAAGTAAGGTAAAGGTAGGGTCCAAAGGCAACAGCTGGAGCAAATTAATTGCTGCAAAGAACGGTCACGCTCCTGGTTGTGGGGTGCCAGCCCTTGCCTCGTGCCAGTCCAGTTCTTGTCTGACTCCTTAGTGAGCCAATCCAGCTTGCTAACCGGGATGGAAACCACTCGCGCTTTTTTGCCGAACGGGTTTTCTGCTCCTCAGTGGACTGAAACTGCTCAGCAAAGGATGAGCTTATTGTTAAGGGCTAGTGCATGTGAAATCAGGAGAGGCTGGCTAGGAGAGGGGAGAACAGGCCTGCCTTGTTTCAGCTGCAGTCAGATGTATCGCTAAGCCTGTCTCATCTACCTGCACCTTGGTAAGAGGGAAAAAAAAGTCCTGGTTTTATTAAGGCTTGCGATGAAAGCTGTGGTGAGAAATCTGTGGCTGGTGTCAATCCACTGATGTGCATATTACTTCCTCAGTTAACGTCTGTTAATTTCTGCTTGTTGCTGTTATGTTTTTGCTGGTAAAGCAGGGTCCCACCTTCCACATAGGTGGCTAGTATACGAGGACCATAGCACATGTTGGTATCTGCAGGCTATTGGAAACTACAAAGCTTCAGGAGTGTTTAGTCCTGGCTTACCACTGCCCAACAGAATTCGAGCCCTCTAAGGGTTGATGGTGGCCTTTCGTCTTTGCCCTGTGACAAAAAGGAGTCAAACAAAAGCTATTGAACAAAGTCAAGAAGAAATTAAAAAAAAAATCCTCTCTTGGAGCTGGAAAATGCATTTATGTAGAAGAGGCACTTGAAAAAAATCTTCTGACAGTGGGATGTTTAAAAATCCCCCACAAAAAATGCCAGGTATTAGGGACTTTCCTAGTGTTTCTAGATACCATTCGTATGCAAAACTTTTAAAAACTCTTTCTCTCTTTTTCTTTGCTCCATTAAGAGAAAACCATCTGAACCAAGAGATGAAGTGGAAATTAACTTTTTTTTTCTTTCCTCTCTAACTCATAAAGCCCAAGAAATAAGCTGCGCCCATAGTGATTCCCGTATTTGTGCCTGTCTGGTGCTTGCTCAACTTGATTCAGTTTGAGCAGACACCAAGCAGGTTGACAGAGAACTGCCACCTGCCCTCCTGGAGCAGCAGCTCCTCAGACAAAAGCTGGAATAATGGTGGATCTGCAGTACGAACACTTGCGATCAAAGGCTAGGAACAGGCCTTGCCTCTCTGATAGACAGATGCTCTGAACACTGGACAGCTGGCGTGGAGCTGAGCTGCGTGCCACAGCCTGAGCGGGCATCCCCTTCTGTCAGTCTTGAGCTCTCTCTCCCAGAACCGGCTATATTTATACAATATATGCTATATCGACAGCCTCTTTTGAAGTAGTCTAGCAGATGGGTTGCAACTCAACAATAATAAATTGATAAATAATAAATAAGTTGTAACATTAATTATCTCAATTTTAACTTACTAAGTAACAATAATTACTAAAAGTTGCAACAACCAACGTGTTTGGCTCCATCAAAATAATAACACTACATTTTTTCTCCCCATGTTTTATATTTCTCAGAGGCAATTACACTTCAGAACGTGCCACTCAGTATTCCCTTATTATCTGTCTGCTGCCAACTCTTGCTGTTCTGAATTTCCATTTTGTCTTTGGTTGAGGGTAGAATTTGCTCAAGATGACCTTGGCTTCTGAATGACTAACTGAAAATTATTTCCTATCGTTGAAAGAGTCATGTAAGTTGGAAAATAGAGGAAATTTAACCAAAAAAAGGCTTGAAATGGGGGAATCCTAACTCAGTGTGACATGAGCACTGGCAGCTAGGAAAGGAGGAAAGGTGTAGGTTCTGTAGTTATGCAAAATTGTGTTATTAAGTTTAGATATTTATAGAGAAAACTTGTAATTGTCTTTTGATAAATACCAACAAAGAAAAACTGAGGATTCACTTTTCGTCTGAAGTTTCAAATCGAAACGTTAGTCTTATCAGCTAATATTACTTAATTCTGTTGTTAGAAATTTTCTTTCTCCTCTCTTCTGTTTTGATGAGGTCTTTCATATCATGATTTACAACAAATGATCTTATTTGCACTGGCTTCTTCTCAGTAACTACCAGCATGATGCTAAATATAAGAGAACAGAGGAAATTCAACTTTCATTCTGAACAGGTGAAAATTTTCTCTGAGTGCTGATGACATTTACTCAGGAGACAACCTTCCTACCACCACCCAGCATGCACTCTCTCCTCCAGAGACATCTGTTGTGATAGCATCTTACTAGATTATGAAGAAAAACAAAGAGGCATTTCTGCAAAAGCAATCTATACATTATAATGTGCGGAGTTTACACCCTTTAGCGAAATTTTAAAATAGCTTGAACTATTTGGGATATGTTAAGATGCATGAAACAGTACTGGGGAAATGCAAGATTTGATTCTGTAAGTTGTAAGATCATGGAGAAACTTTAAAATACATATTACGATGTTTTAAAATACATGTGCTTTTAAAAAGAACACCAAACAACTGTCGGTCTTAGTATCTGAAATTTACTGTTTTTCCTGAGACGAATGAAGAAATCTAGACCAGAGATTCATTCTCTTACTCTTCTTCCCATTTTTTTAATTTTCCAAAATTTAGCTTATTTTCCTGTGGGCAGCTCCATCACAAAGTGGATTGCTCACAACCACAGTAATATCGGCCAGCTTGCTTTTCCCGTGTCAAAGGTCTCTATGTACTGCGCATATCTATAAATGAATACTATATATGCACTACTTCAGTATCCTGACTCTGTTTTCAGTGACTGAAGTAGAGGATTAGGTATTAGTGACTGTTAGTCTCTACTTGTAACGTAGAAAGATGTGCTGTGCAACCTTTAGAAAGTCCGTCAGGGTTTACCTGGTTATCTCCTGGTTTTCAAGGTGACCTAAAAATGACTTGAGTAGGTTTTAGTGTTTTCCAATTCTGAAAAAGCACTTCAGAATTTGATTGGTTTTTCCCTAGTTTTCTCTTTTTTTCTTTCTTTTTTTTTTTTTAAACTATCAAAAACATCAGCTGTATTTTTTCTTGTTTCTGATAGGAAAAATGCTGCTTGAGCCTTTTAATTGTATACAATAAGAGCTTTATTTGGAGGCATGGAACCGTTAACTAATATGACTGTTGATGTATTTGTTGAAGTCGAATGAATATTTAAAGAAGCTGGTGGAAGGGAGGTGGGACATGGAGAGACAGGAAACAGGATTACAAAGTCAAGCAAAAATACATTTCCTTCCCTGTTGCTTACTTGTGATATGCTTATTTTACTAAGTCTGATACTCAGCATCTTTCTAGATAAGCAGATGTCTCATCTTTCATGTAATTAAAAATCAGGGGGAAAAAATCTTTTGTCTATCATTTTACTTTTGAAAGAAAAAAAACTTTGGTATAGTTTTGTATCTCAAAGAAATGTGTGGGTGGGAAGGCATAACCATACACACTTATTTCCCGTTTTCACCTTCAAATATGACAAACAACATTTTGCCTTGATTTGTTTTCTATCTTTGTTTATGCATCCAGGCAGAAAGTCTAATGAAGACAGTACTAGAATACAAAGAAAGAGTCAGTCCTGATGTTACCCTGATATAGGTCAAGTGCTTGGGAGTTTTTTGAAAGCCCGCATTTAAACAGGTGGTATTCTTACTAAAAAAATCTTTTTCTATTGGAAAGACAGCTCTGTTTTATGTAGGTCTTTAAGTCACAGGAAGTACCTGTGACACTATCTATTTAGACTGCTCTTGTTAGACTTTTATTTTTAGATTTCCCCTTCCCCCTCTCAAAATACATGAGAGAACTTAAAGGCAACCTCATTGTTTTAGACAACTCCTATGATGTGTGGGAAGTCCTGATACATAAGTCTGTAGTATTGTAGTTCTGCTTTTCACGTATCATATAATGCATAACTTCCAAAAGATCAGACTTTTTTTTTTAGGGCACGTGCAACCAAATTGCAATAGGCAAAGCTGTAAAAGCACAGCGAATGAGCTGTGAAGACAGGTATCTTTTTTTCCGTCCCCCAGTTTGCCCCCAAATTCCACGGCTGAGTCCCTACCAGCAGACACTAAAACCAGTCAAGGATGGTCTACAGAAACAGCAGATTCCTAAGCACGTAGGGTGAGATACAGCTACAGAAAATGTATGTCTGTAGATCTCATCATCACACAGTAGAGCTGTGCTGCCAGGGGGGATGAATAATGTAGCGAAGCTTCTTACTTAAATGAGATTTATTTCAGAATAAATAAAAGTACAGTATTGCCTATGAAAAAGGGTAGAACAGCAGAGGAGAGAGGACTGACCCCTCTCCATCTTCTGGACATGAAGACCTGAGTATTATTAACTAATCTCTCAGGCAGATGTTTGACTGTAACTGGGCCTTTAATACTACAGAATGAACAAAGCCCACAAGAGGTTGTTTAGTTTGTTTGCTTTTATTTTTCTTCTGTTTGTAAGTTAGCTCTTACTCGTTCTACAAAACCAAACTGAAACGTTTATAAACTGTTAGGAGTTGTGTTCTTTAAATAATAACTAGGAACTCAAAAATATTTTACTTCTAATAAGTAACCTTCTTCCAGTCTTTTATCAATCATTTTTTAAAATCTTTATTAGCTGATGGGCAGTTGCCAGCCTGCGATAGCTAACAGCAGGCAGCTAGCTGCTTTTATCATAGAGACTTCTGTGTGGGGTTTCCCATTTGTACGCCAAAATTTTCTGTAAACAGCTTTAATGGTTGAACTGGTAAACTCACTGGGGGCAAGATGCTAATATGAAAGATCAGTCTGAATTGTATTAGACAGCAGGACACACTGGTTCAAAACACATTTCCTACTATAATTTGTTGCTTTGATGATCTGGCAGGTTACGTGCGTGCGAAATACATGTAAATAACATTTTGAAATGGATCTTCTGTGGTGTATTAGAAACTTTCTCTACTTTGTTCCATTCTTACCTTGTTGTAAGCTTTAACAGGAAACTGCAACTTCAACATCAATGGCTATGTTTCCATTCTTTGCAACTGTTTCTCAGCATAGCACTTATTAGAATTGTTTGTTAAGTACCAACTGGAATGTCCTTTTTCAGATCTAATGCTATTTTGTCCATTTTCTTTGAGGTACTGAAATAAATCATCGCAGGATCCCTCATGTATGTATGTTTCTGGTACAGTGACTTGCGTAAACAGTCACCTGAACTAAAAAACCTTTATATGTTCATTTCAGTTCTAACTGGAGAAGCACAAAGATGTTCAGTTCTCATTACAGATGAAAACAAGCTGGGCAGTATAACCAAGAACTTGAAACAGAATCAGGAACGCACTACTGTTACTGTTTTAAGTAGCATCCTGTAAAGTAAGATGCAATTTGTTTGTACTACTTAGAAACAGGGTGAATTTTATATGGCAAGAAGTGCCATAATGTTAATACATGTTTTGAATAAGATGGCAGAAGATACTTTCAGATGCTATTCCAGGTCTTTCCATAAAAAACTTGGGCTGTGTAGGAGAAAGAAATATAACTAAAATATTATTTCCCAGCTCCACAGTATAACTACAGTGCTTCCAAAAGCTCATTTTGATCTAACTGGTTGGTGTGAATCAGCAAATCTGGTGATTCTGCCTGACCTCTCCCTTTGTAAGCACACCCCAAGGTGTTAATGGTGTGCACACAGACCTGCTCGTGCAGGCAGAATCCCCACTGCCCTCCCTCCCCTCATCTTAGGCTCTAGCAGGGCTGGCGAGTGGATAAAGTTCACCGATACCTGAGAATCTGCTGTGAGTATTAAGCGAATATCACGAAATACATCATTTACAGCAAATTGTTCCCCAGAGCACACAGTATACTCATTAACTCAGGCTTCAATGGTAAATGAGCAGAGCAGCCCTTCTTATTCCTGAAATCTGTTATTTCACTTTTATAAAGGAAGATTTATGTAATCAGATTTTCCCCTGAATACCGTAAACAGTGATGTGACACAGATGCATGTTGCCGTTAATGAGAAGGGATTGCTTTCAAAAGTTATCTTGAGACTAGAGCATAAATGAGAGTATCAATTATGAGTAGGACAATTCTGGGAATTTCTGCTTTTTCCTGATGTGGCTGTCATGCACCCACCGCAGTGTGCAGCACAGCCAGCCGCTCTTCAGTTCCTGGGAGCTCACTTGAGCCCACGCGTGGGCCAGGCTGCATCCCACCAAGCTACACCTCCTCTAGCAGGTACTTGCTGACTGCTCCAAGTGTTTCCAGCTTGGAGCAGGGGGCAAGAGCATCCCCGAGATGAACAGCACCGGATAACTCAGAGACCCACAGGCAACTGCCCACCAGCACCACTCCTAAATGGAGCAGTGGGGCACTGGGGTATGGTGGCCGTCTCCGATTCCCAGGCTACTCTGAGCCTCCCCTGCCTCGGCTGCCCTGGTGCACTGCAGCTCAGCTGCTCTCCCCAAACCAAAGGCTTTGGCATGTGAGTCAGGAGCGTGGACAGTGCCTGTCTTACATGAGTGTCTCTCTATTTCACCAGTCGTCTTTGTGTGCTAAATCTACTCATGTATTGCCCAGGAGCTTACATCAGGGACAGGTACGCCGTCATTTAAAACCATTCCTTGTTCATGGGCTAAGGTCGCGTCGACTGCTGCATCTGCAATTTGGTTCCTAGAAGTGCTAGGCAGCTCTTCTGAGCTTAACATCTGCCCTTTATGTTTTGCTGTCATGGCAACAGCACAAACCATCTCCTTGTGACTAATCTGCTTTGCTTTTCTCCGTCTAGGTTTTAAGCAGGAGAGAGCACCATAGACAGAGCTTCCCCCCTCCTTCCTCCACTGCTGCCAAACGTTTTCTCTCCTCACCCCTTTCCAGAACCGCTGCTGGGAGAAGCAGGAGTTCTGTAGGAAGATGGACATAGAATTTAACCTTAGCAAGTGACTGTGCTGTACTGTCTCCCACCGAAGAGCACAGCAACAAAAGGCTGCTCTGTTATAAAAATGAATCCAATTTACTGACTGGAGAAGTAATAATAATGTAAGAAGTAAATATGAAGGATTTTAACTTAAAAGTGCTGACCCCGATTTTAATATAGTATGTGAATTTATACCAGATTAATGTCAAGAAGCGATGTTTCAATGAAAGCAAGAAATAGAGAAGCAAATTACTGAGAGCTAGCAGTAATCTCAGCTGCTTAGCTAAGTTTCTCAGCACTTTTTCAAGTGCTTATAACTTTGTCAAATTGGATTTTTCCTGGTCAATGTTTCTTTTTGCCTCAAGATAATTTTGGAAATGTCAGCAGTCTGAGCAGAAATGCCACGTTCCATGGTTATTTCTCTAATGGTGAGAGAACAGGGATGGTCCCTGTGGCCTAAAAGCAAGGGTGCCAGGCAGACCCGTCTTCCTGCTAAGAATTCTGCTCTTTGCCTTTCACAGCGCCCAAGATTGCCCAAAGCTTTGTATTGTGAGTATGAGGCGGGCAAGTTCCCACTACTTCCACTACTTCCATCATTATTTTCACGGAGCGACTAAGATGTTTACGTAAAGATGTTTCAGGTGAAACTCAAATTAGAACATTTTCTCCATTTTATAACAAAAATGAGTCCCAGGGAGGTCTTTCAGGTGGGGTGTGCTTGGCTGTGGTGCTGGTAACTCGTAGGCATAATTCTCTCTAGATTCAGTAACAGCACCAGCAATCTGGATCCTAACGAATCCTTTGCTGTCTAGCAAACAGCTGCACAAGCCGTTTGTAAAGTGTGCGTTGCTTCCTCTTCTAAGGCTGCTCTTCATTAACAATCCAGTTGTATTTCTAATTAAACATTAGTCCCTCATTTTGCCTTTTGTCAAGAATTACAGATTGCTTTTGAATGGCTTTTGTTTGTTCTCTAATTTTAATTATATTGCTTTTGTCATAGTACTTAGGAACTTCTACTGTAACTCAGGATACTACTCTGCATACTCAGTGATAAACGCTAGTTTCCAGCATTACCTAGTTTGACTAGTACTACTTAGTTTTGTAACACAATTTGGCTCAAAATAATGAACAAACATTGCACTCAGATCACGTATCGAGGTTGAACAGCTTTGTGTGTGTACATGATGTACATGTGTCTGTACGTCTGTGAGTGTGGTATAGAGGGGAAGGAAGAGGAGTGAACTGTGAAATTTCAAAGAAGTGCTTGCGCTAGAGAGCAAAGCAGAGATAAAGGTGGGCTCATGGTAACTAACCTTCAGAGAAAACCAAACCAACACTGTTCGCAGAGTCACCAGAAATAAAAAGATGTTTACAAATGCAGCTTCCTCTCCTGTTTTGGAACCCAGTCTTTCCCCCATCAAAGTCGGTGAAAAATCTCTCTAGTTTTACAGTGTACCCTTCCAGTCTTCCTTTCTCGAGGTGATATGTTAGGACTAAAGGGACCATGGCACTGTACTGTGTACATCAGTCACCTTTTTCTGGTGTTGTCTCATGAAACTGTCACGAACTAGCTCAAACTGCAAGAGTTAGGCATCTGCAGGTGCATCCAACTGAGGGTGGGGAGCTAAATGCCCAGTTACAAACTTCTCATATATTCAGCAATAAAATACTATCAGTGATACGTTGAAAAAATTAGACCCGTAATTACATAATTTGCATAGTCAAATTTAAGGATATTACAGCAGATACTGTCCATACTATGTGTCCTATACAGTTTATAGTCCATTAATAATACTCAACAGTTAATAACAAGGACAGGATGTCAGCTGGTTACAACTACTATAGCATTTTTTTCCTGATGTACTTACCGAACCAATAAAGAAATAATTTTAACAGCTGAAGCTCAGGAGATTGCCTGTGCAGCTCTATAGAACATGCAGCCCACACTTTGGCTGAAAATGCATTTATCATCTATGTTCTAAAAATTGGAAGTTGTAACATAATATTTTCCACAAAAATCCAAAATACCTGTGTCACAGACTTCTTAAACTATGTCTTAAGTTATTTGCCTTATCCAAAATAATAATAAACCCATTGCAAGAGTCTGGGCCTACTCCAGCCTATAGAAATTATTTTGAAAATCAGAAGGGACTGTGGGTGATAGTGCTAACAGTCATGAGAAATCAGGAAAAGCTCTAATAGTGAAAGTGCCGTTCGGTATTTGGTGGTTCACGTGTCATTTTGAAACTGAACGAGTAGCTTGTTATCTAAATGCAGGTTATCTGCTGTCTTGATATAATGGAGAAAGGCCAACATTATTAGTGATGGAGAGAGCCATTGCATTTTTTTTGCTCAGCTGGAAACATTTTACTTCAGTGCTCAAGACTGAGATCCATTTTAATAAGCGGTATAATTCCAGCATCACACATGTCCTCTCAAGAAGTTCATAATGCTTTAGACTGCAAACCTACAGACCTTTGCAACCCAAGAGAGCAGAGAGGCCTTGCTGCTTGAGAAAGCTTGCTAAGTCACAGCTTTACAGTGCTACAGGGTGATAAACAAATTGGTGCATGTCACAACTTGTGTGGCATTTCTTTTCAGAGCCAGCAATCAAGTGAAATGATGAGTTAGGCTACTCCACATGGACCTTTACTGTTATTTATCTAGAGAAGGAAAAGACCAGCTCTGGTGCTGGCTCTGCTGCTGTTGTAACTCCTGTATGGTGACTATAACCTAGCTGTGCAGTTGTAATGGGGATGCCTGAGCATTTTGCCTTGTTCTGGAATTGTGACTCAGATCCTTGCCACCTGAGAAACCACTTAATCAGAAATCACTTACAACTCCCCTTCTCCTGCTTTTCTGCAATAAGCCCCCTTTGCTTTGTGCTCTTTGGGAAGCACATCATCATATAATTTCCAAGCATGCCAAGAATTTCCAAACTCCTGTGTGTGTGCCCAAGGCCTGATTACTTGTCTTGGGTCACCAAATTTCACAGAGCATGCAGAGCTGCCACTTCCGAGTTTTGGTGAAAATTTTAGCATAAAAAAAACGGTGTGGAGAGAAGGAACAGTGAGAGACTTTTATTTTGTAGAGCCTGTATGTAAATATATACCAGTCCTTCTGCATGTGCACATTGTGATGGTATAATCATAAATGCACAGTCTTTTAAGCCAGGAACAAACCAATGCAACTGCTGGCTTCATTGCCCTGAAATGCTCTTTCCACGTGTATGCTACTGTAGGACAATGCCTTTACTAAGGTGACGCAGCTCTGTCTCAGCCCTACTGTGGTAAAGTGTGCCAAGACCATGACAGAAATAACCGGATTAACCTTTCTGCAGTTAACTCCAAAAGCAGTGAAGTAAATCTGGTGTTTGAGCAGTAATGAAATTATAGATAGTGCTGCTACACAAACCAGGAAAGAAACAAAAAGCAACTTTAGTTTTAAGTTACATGAGACTGCTTGCATAACACCGGAAGAAAACGTGGTAGCGATGGAAATAGTGTCACACTTTTAAAAGGCCACCATTAGGATAAAGAATAGAAAGACACAGCCATAAAGAGAACAAAATAATTGGGAAGGTCACGCTAAGATTTTCCAGACCGGGGTGTGTGTGTGTGTATATATTTCTCAAATAAAGAAAATGTTTTGCAAGCAATATAATTGTCATTTAAGTACTTATGGAAAACACCATCAAAGAGGAGAAAAAACCCCAAACTTTCATTAAACTCGGATGCATATCTGTTTTATGCAGCAGACGGATAAATGTCAGGAAATAGGTGACTAATGAAGTGGAACTCTGAGAATCCTTGCCTTAGATAAACAATTATTAGAGAAACATTCAGCCAATCAAAATAAATACCATTTTGCAGAAGCCTAATGGAAAATCCTTTAAGCCATTCATAACAAATAATCCCAGCTAAGCATAAAGTAGCAAACATGCTGGTGATTTACAGGGGTTCCTTTTTTGGGGTGCTGCTTTAAGCCCCAAATATGCATTTTCATTCCATAGTTAGATATCTGTATGTGTCTGAAAGGTGGTAATTACATTTGTAATAAATATGAACATCCATAAGCACTATACAGTCTTATTTTTAATAGGTCAGTGAAACACAGATACACCCAGAGCTAAGAAGTCACAGCACTTGTATCTGAGCAGCGTGCGTGAAAATGTGATTTACTGTTCCACAAAGTAACAGACAGTGGAATTATTATTTTGAATTATCTTATTGAAGACTTGGTCTTCCCATAGCTACTTGGAGTCTACAGCAATCGGGACAGCTCTGAGCTGTGCACAGGAACAAACTGTGTTCAGCAGGTTGGGCACTACCTTTAGAAACCAGTAAGAGTATGCAATTTTTCATCTGAAGTAATGACCCACCTGCAGCAGCTTCCTGATTCTTTTCAGGTTGTGTATCAAGAGAAGATTCTTCTCCTGTGAAACCCGGTCTAGCTGTTCATCCACTTGTATTAGCAAATTCTGTAAAAGGATCATTGCCATTGCTTCATTGTTGGATGCAGCCTCCCTGAAGAATCAATGAATGAGAACCAGACGTGTTTAAAATGTCATAAGAAGTGTCAATCTATCTGTACAGAAAATTCTAATCCATTCAGAAATCTAGGCAGGAAAAAAGGGCTTTGAATATATGGTGACTTGCATACAGTTAGAGGTTTGTGAATAATTGATTTTATGATCCTTTTATTCATATTCATGTAGATAGGCAGCCATAAAGACAGCATGAGGATGTTCTTAGCACAGGCTATGGAGTCAGCCAGAGGGGAGACAACCAGAGTTTTCTAGTCTCTGGTCCAGTGAATATTTAAATATTTTTAGCCCACTTCTCAGAGGAAATGGGCTTATGCATACTGTCCCTCTTGCTCTGTCAGTCACACAGATACAATCTCTGCATTTGCTGCCCAGTTTCAGACAAAGTTGACACTGGGTTCGATGTCTAAAAGATAGTATGTTCTTACAAATTTAACAGAAAACTGGCAGGTTGGTAGAGGAGAGGAATCCAAATTAGTGCCTCCACTGAGGCAAATGGCAGTAATAACTTGCTCCAGGAGGTAACAGCCAGATGGCCAGTCAGCAGATATATATCTTCACACCAGGCACCAGATGAGCCTTTGCCCGGCCAAACTATTTGGGGATACGGGAAGACTCTGAAGCTACTGGTGAAGGGTATTTAGGGGACAAAGGACACAAACACTCACAAAACCAGGCTTTACTGGTTCTGCTGTTTATGGAACAGCTCGATACATGAAGGGCAATAACATTAGCAAGCAAAATAGAGGAAGATAGACTTTGGACTGCATGGCATCCTCGTCCTTGGGATATCCTCCCTCCTTGCCCCCACAAATGGCAGATGCCTGTTTGAGATATGCCTTCTAAATCTGGGGAAAAGGAGATTTTAATGTTTCCTGTGTTCCTACAGCCCCATAAACACCGAGCTATAAACTGTAAGGAAAGATTATATTCCTTCGCAGATTTTTTTTTTTTTTTTTTTCCCAATAGTCCTCCAATAGTCTTGTGGATTTAGCTTGAAAAATTGGCATGTCTCTTTCTGGTATGACTAATATAAACTTTTTTTTGGGCATTTAGTTCTGAATTTTCTGAAGATAACTATCCAGTGAATTTGATCCAAATTTGTGCATAAATTCACCTTCTAGAGAACAGTTCCTGAAAACAGCTGGCTTGTTCCCCCAAATTATATAATCTGCTTTAAGTGCAGTTTTGGACAAGTGAATAATTTTATGCTGCAAGAGGTAAATGTATAACATTTCCATTGAAAACTAACTTGCATTATTTTTTTCTATGAAACACCTGTAATACCATTAATTTGCTAGTCCATTTTTACTGGATCTTGTTTAGGAGTAAGTTCAAATGAAACCTCACATCCAGGCATTCCTTGAATTTAAACTTTGACAGTTCAACGGGCTAAATCCATAACTAGTGGAATACTATTCTTGAAGTGCAGGTCACAAATGAGCACTATAAAATCTGCCAGATAATGAAAGAATTGTTCATGACTGAAATCATATTAGAGGAAATAAATGTAATCCTACCAGTCTTGGCTTTCTATCCATTGTGCTAGTAGATGCCGGATTTCCATGGGGAAATTATCATCGTAGAACTGGTCTACCTGCTCCAAAAACTTTATTTCCAGTTGTTGAACTTGACTCCATTGGGACATACTGCAAAAGAAAAGATTAAACATGTTTGCCATTGAAAGGTGAATAAGAATTAATAACCTGAAGTGCATAAATCGCGTATTTTCATTGTAGTTCTTATCATATACTTGAACGTTCCTGTTTATTCTGTCTTTCAGAACAGGTGGTACTTGACTAAAGTTAGTCAGTTAAAGGGAAGAGGGCGAAAACAAAGCAAGACCATTAAAAGAAGTTCTAGCTCTTACACTTGAATGGGCACCTCTGCCAATTTCCTTCCTTAATGCAAATGTTTTGGGGTACTGTATGATGCTTTAAAGCAGGGAGATTTACACAGCATCTCTCATCAAGAGAAGTAGCTTAGGACTGTACTTTTCAAATCCAGGTAAAGCCATTCTTATGAAAGAATAGTGGAAAGCAACGAATTTGCTGTCTCCTTAGTGAACTCATACCACTCAAATTTTTCCTAAAGCCATAATGGTTGATGTTACTATGCTGTTCCTAGAACCCCACATCTTCTGTTTGGAGAGTACTGTTTGTTTTACAAACAGCATTTATAAGACAAGCAAGAGTAGCGTCACTCAATGACAGGCTCTGAAATGCTTACTGAAAAAACTGTCCCAAGTATGTTTTGGCTGTTCACTGAGATACTGGAGTTAGAAGTTTGGTGTTCCAGATTTTAGGTGGGCTGAATTAATACCTGCTCCTCTCCATGGATTAAAGAGATTGTTTTGGGTGAGCAGGCTCTCGACGTAGATCCCTCAGCCGGAGTGACTCCTTTCTCCACTTAGGAGAACATTACCTTTCCGATACTTGCACTTTAGGGTTGCACCACATCATCATTAATCCCGCTGGTGAAAACACCATTTTCATTGTAATTTTTTTTAGTGGGGGGAAAGACTAACATAAAACATTGCCTCAGGGCAGGCTATGCTAGGCTGTAATTCTAGACGTGGCATGCAGATAAAAAGTCAGCAGTAGGGTTACGAGCAGGCTATCGTGGCTGAGCAGAGAAGAGGGATGCCCTAGGGCCTCTGCCCTGGGATCTCCGTCCTCGAGTGGGCTCTGCCCACAGCCTGATCCCATACCACAGGTTGTCTCCCCCTTCGTTAGGATGTTTGTTCGTGTTAACAAACTACACAAAATCCAGTCATGGACTAAAGATGGCACTGCAGTAGGTCAACATATGACATCTCTTTGAACAGTTTTGATAGAAATTTTTGCTGAAAAAAAGATGGTATTTCATCAAAATTGACGTTTTTATAGAAAGTTGACCTTTTAATAAACAGCTTTTCTATTCCAAATTCTGAATCATAGTTTCAGAATGTCAACAGTTTGAAGTAGAGAATACATCGTATTTTTAATGCTGTGGTCTTTCCTTTTGCGTTTTCTTAAGTCAGCGGGGAAAAAAAAAAAGATGATGAAGTATCTCAAGGTGTAATGGAGTCCTGAGTACTTACTCATGCAAAAGTAAAAGTGACAGCTTTTAGTTTCTCCTTAACAAAGGCTGGATGGGATGATTGTGTGTGTGGTATGAAGGACGCGGTATGTAACATCAGTGGAAATGTGCCCAGTGACATTTCCCGCCTCTATTACTTCCATTCCGGGAGGAAAAAATATTGCCTGAACGTTTACTTTGTTTCTTTAAATTGTGGCCAAGCAGTAATGCATAGGAGCGTTTCACTGTCTTTGCTGCTATACTGATAGTTGCACACAATCACAGACCTTATTTCTTGAGATACATACAAGGAACCAATTCATGACGCATTAAAACCTTGTGCTCAGAGAAACATTTAGGGTTTGTAAGCCTGTTCACTTTCAGTGGGACTTTTCATTGCGATTTCTGGTGAATTTTGGCGATTATGATATCCTACAAAGATTAGTAAGAAAACTTAATGTTATAATCTAAAGGAAAAAAAAAAAAAAGAGCCAGGGTTTCGTCCAGATTCCGCGACGCCCTTAGGCCCTCTCCCTAACGCCCAGGGGCGCTCACAGGCATGAACGCTTGCAGGGCACAGGGGTCCAGCGTGTGAATGGCCTTTCTGTAACGCCCTCGGTACAAGGCGTCCTGGCACCCGTCCTCCCTTTGCGCCGGAACGCTCGAAGGGCCCCGAGAGCTGCAGTTCGCTCCGGCCCGGCCCGCGTTCCGACGCCGGCAGCGACACTAGCGCCAGGTCAGCCGCTTGACACCCCCCCACACACACACTTTTTCGGTGGCCGCCGGTTTGCCCTAGGAGCTTCTACCTAACGGTACCGTCGACACCGAACGATACGTGAATTTTCTTCCCCCCGTCCTCCGCCGCCGGCAGAGAAGCGCTTCGCCCTTCCCAGCGCCCTTCACCTGCCAGCGCCGCGGCCCGGCCCGCCCCC
>VYZV01013114.1:0-15439 GCA_013401275.1 Pandion haliaetus
TAATATTTATTGAGAATAAACTCAGTTAAGCAAAGTAGCCAAAAAAATTAGACTGAAATGTGAAACAGATCACTGTCTGTCTTTATTTTTCTTGTTTTTTAATATTCATCCAGATTTCTATAGTAGTGGAAGTGAGAGCGCCTATCAGAAAGCATGTGTAGTCACAAAAATTATTAGCAGGCAGTTAATTAGCACATCAACTTTAAAATTGATTTATTCTGTAAGGATGTTTCCATTTTGACACCTATACAGTTCTCAAAATGGAAACATCCTTACAGAATAAATCAGTTCCCTGATGGTTCCCCTGCTGTGACAACGGTGTTATGTACATGAAAATAGGTTATCATTCAACTAGTTAGCTAAGGCACTTTTTTAGCAGTATGGACATAGCAGAGAACTCACTAAGAGCTGTTTAATTTGCTAGTCCATACTAAACTTCACATTCTCCTAACCTTGCTGCTAGTAGTATTTGAACTTGTCCAGGTTTGTCTCCCATCAGCTATACAGTAACATCTGTGTAGGCATACCTTACCTGACAATTTTTTTTTTTCCTTGTGTAATGAATTCAATATCTTCTGAACAAAACATGTATAGTAAATAAATGAAGCAATGGTAAATAGGTATTTTCATTTTATGATTCTAATTCCACTTCCTACAAATGTAATATAAAAAAAAAAGTTTTCCAACATAAGTTTAAGTTTGAGACCTAAAACATAACTGTACAGCTAAAAGGACTAACAAACGTCTTTTAGATTGTCACTGACAATCTGTGAATTAACAACAAAACAGTGACATTAAGAGAAAAAACAGAAAACACTTCAGTTATTTAGACTCTTATCCATCAGGATTTCATTATTCCAAGCACCAGACAACATAGTGATTTTGACATAAAAAATTCCCCAGTTTTGGATAATAAACAAAAATATTAGCTTGGGCCTTACATTCAGCATTGTCAACTTCTTTAAAAGGGGTCTGAATACTTATGAATTCTGTGGAGTGCTTAATGGCATCTCTTGTTGGTGCTCCTGCAGGTGCCTTGCTAGGCACAGTGAAGCTGCTTATAGGACATATTCCAACCGTGTGCTGTCTGAGTTTGCTCTCAGAAGATGTCATTAAAGGATTTTTGTGTTTGCATATTGTTTTCAAGGGAGAGGAAACTGATTTTTGAAGGTTGAAAGAAAAAGTGCTAATGGTTACTACTGTTCTCAACTTTAGCCTCAGGAAGATTTAACAATTAATGACCTATGATACTAGGGTGGGGGGTGAAGCAAGAGCTTTCTCAATAATTGACACAAGCCTTTTATCAGAGTGATAGAAAAATATTTCCATGCAGGACTGAAAGAATTTGGGAGACAATTTCCTTGTAAAATACCAAGGGATACAATCAAATGATTTTTGGTACAAAATAGCATCCTCAAAAGACCCTCAGCAATTAGAGCCAATAAAAGGCTTAGACACTTGCAGGCACCTTATTATCTGCTTGGTTCATAAAGAACAATGCAAAACCTGAAGCTGCACACTGGGTTTACAGCATAGTGTGTGCAGAGAATCAGGATCCTTTGCAGAACAATCTCAAAACTACGTTCACACTGAGTAGAAAGCAGCCAGATAGCTAACAAGAAATTCTCTTAGAGTTTAGATGTCTAATTCAGGATTGCAGAGACACAATTTTTTCAATTTATGATTTCAAAGAATGGAACATAGCCTGAGCTTGTTTCTTATCTGTTCCAAAATACGGCTGCTGAAAGAACCATTATGTCAATATTCATGGCACCACCTACATTTTATGTAATAGTTCAAAGCTTTTGAACCCACTGAGGAAGTTGGAAGTATATGATCTAGGCTGTTTTCATCCTGAGAAGGTTCAAAGCCATATTTCCTGGTTTTCACGTTAGCTTCTATTAAGGAAGTGAGAAACACAGGACTACTTTCAGGATAATTTCTATCTTTTGGTTGTTTAACATAAAATTTATAAACTATGATGGAAACAGGGCTCTTGATTTGTCCCACTTTTTTCTATACCTGCATTTAAAAAATAAAGCTACTGTTAATGGGGGGGGGTGTGTGTGTGTGTGTGTGTTCTGAATTTTAAAGGAAGATCCTTATCTTTGTTCTTTTTGCTTTGCAGCATTAGTGACTTTGCCTGGAAAATATAAACAGCCAACACTCAGAAACTTTCTGCTGTACCCATCTAAGCTGTATCTGTATAGTCCTATACCTTTATACAAAATCACTAGAGGAGAAAATCAATCTAAAGGCTACAAATGAACAAGTTTATTAGCTTGTATAAGTGCAACAACAGATAAGAAATCTCTGTTGCAAGATAAAGTGAATGAAAATGAAAAACAAAAATGCAAACCAGGTAGTAATGGAAAAATCTTCATTAAAATAATTAGAGCATGAAGAGTCTGGGTTTCTTGTAAAAAGAAATATGCATTTAATTTCTAAGTTGTACTCTTAAATAAGAGAATCTTTGGAAGGAATTTTACTATCTGCTTGATAGCTACCTGTTTAAAAATGAGAGATTATTTTGCAAACGCCATTTCAAGATTTTTGCAAGAAGAATATATAAAGAAAAGAAGATGAAAGATGATATACTTTTCTTCCTTTTGTGGACTATTTTGTGGAAAGAGATTTCCAAACTGTGATATTTCTTGTAGTTACTTATTTAGAACAGTTTATTAAAAAAATTCATTTGGAGTATAGTTCTGTTAATGAAAAGTAGTTCTTTACCAGTCCCACAAATTATTTGAGTGTTTACACACTCTATTTACTTATGAACTTTATGTTGTAAGGCACAATGATATATCACAGTGTCAGGAAGACTGATGGGTTTGGTAGTTCATGAGAAAATAGAATATATTTTAGGGTTTTTAGTTTTAAAAGGGCTGTAATTCTAGGGGAAAAAATATTAAAAATTTCCTAATTTGGTACAAAAGAAGAATAATATTAAAGTCTTACTTGAGTATTAAAGTCTTGCTTGAGTATTATTTTAAAAGAAAAAACAGAAAGATTTTTTTTATTCACCAAAAATATACATAATCTTGTGTTTAAACTTCAGTCATATGTTTCTGCAATCGCTAAATTACAGCAGATTTCATGAGCTGAAAATTATGCAAGTGATTAAGTACCTCACTGAATCTGGCTTTAGGAAAGAGATCTCTCTTTTTTTTTAAATAATACTTTAAGCTTCAAAACAATTTCCCTACAGTTTATTTTTGAGTAACTGTACAGGTAGAACTTTTTTCTTTTCAGAAATGAACTAAATATTTTCATTAATTCCTTATTTTAATGAATTATTCTTGTTAACACAACTCTCAAATTTTTTATTTTCATACATTTTACTTTGAAATACCATTGAAATGATGAACTACGTTTATGTGCACAAAAATTCTTACTAGTCATGCTATTTATGTTGATTTATAGCTCTTTCTTTTTTTGTTCATTGAGAAAGTATAGTCTTCTAAAACATAGTGTCGTGGTTTCAGATCAGCTCAGTCGGTAACAAAGCATCACGAAGCCGCTCACTCACCCCCCCCCCCCGCCCCTGGCCACGGTGGAATGAGGAGAAAATACAAAGGCAGGCTCGTGGGTCGAGACAAGGACTGGGAGGGATCACTCCCCGCTTATGGTCACGGGCAAAAGACAGGCTCAACTTGGGAAAAAAACAAAATCAATTTAATTTACTACAAATCAAAACAAAAACAAAGCACAAGGGTATTAGGAAGGGAAACTAAACATCAGAACAACCTCCCCCCACCCCTCCCACCTTCCCAGCTCAGTTCCACTCCCAATGCTTTCTACCTCCTCCCCCCGGCGGCGCAGGGGAACAGGGGATGGGGGTTGAGTCAGCTCGCCACACATCATCGTTGCCGCTTCTTTCCTCAGCGGGAAGATTCCTCACTCGTCCCCTGCTCCACCGTGGGGTCCCTCCCACGGGAGACAGTCCTTCACCAACTTCTCCAACGTGGTTCCTTTCCGCGGGCTGCAGTTCCTCACAAACTTCCCTGGCGCGGGTCCTTTCCGCGGGCTTCAGTTCTTCCCGAACTCCCCTGGCGCGGGTCCTTTCCGCGGGCTGCTCTCCAGTCTCACACTGCTTCAGCGCGGTTTTTACCATGGGGTTACGGCCACCTTCGGGAGCCTCCGCTCCACCGTTCACCCCCATGGGCTGCAGGGCCATCAGCCTCCTCAGGCGCCTCCTCCTCCCCCTCCACTTCCATGATTCCAGTGTCGGCAGCGATGTTCCTCTCAGGTTTCCCAACCCCCACACTACCGGTTCCCCTTCTTAAATATGTTCTCCCAGAGGCGCTACCACCGTCACTCCCCTCCTAGAGGCGGGTCCGACATTTTGGCGCGTCCGACATTTTGGGGCAGCGAATTCTTCCAGCAACTTCTTAAAGGGGCCGCTTCTGCAGCCCCCCTCCCCTGCCACCATGGAAAACCGCGCCACACAAACCCATAACACATAGTTTGACTATGTGACTAAAAAAGACAAGAGCCAAAATGAAATTAACACCCGAACAAATTCCTCCAGATCACTGCAGTGAATTAGTGAATCTAATGAAGCTTCAAAGCAATAATTAGTAAACATTTGCTTTGTACTAGACAACCCTCTAAGTATCAAAGCATCAAATCATTAGAACCACTTAAAAATGGAATTCAAATCTTATTAACTCCTTGGCAGGCACAACACTTACTGTTTCTACTCCTGCCAGGACATGCACAGAAAACAGGTTGATTTGGAACATAAAAAGCATAAAATAATATACTTAATCCAAGGCTGTTTCTGTTAATGAAAAAATTCAATAAATCAAGATGCACAGTAGAGCAACACTAAAGGTGGCTTTTGAAAAGCTAGTGGTGATATCCATTTGGAAGAAGCAAAGTAGACATTTTGGGGACAAGGAAGGTAAGACATCTTCAAAGCAAACTGTTATTAAAGCATTTATATTTTATACTCTTTTAAAAAAAAATCAGGAAAGATCAGAAACGCTAGAAGAATCAGCAGGAAATAACAATTTGTTTTATCAAATATGATAAGAAGTAAATTGTTTTTTGTCCATGATAGCTATTAATCCTTTAGCCTTGGGGAATGAAGCTAAAAATTAAGGTGTATCCCATTTTGTATTGTCATAGGTTGTGTCGCTTTTCTGTAGATTTTCATAGGTTAACAGCATTATGACCAGCATTTTAGCTGATTTATGATGAGTATTTTAGCTGAATTTTTAAAGAAGTTTCAACCGGAGGTCAATCAAGCTGCACATTTAGCTTAAATTTGCTTAAGTCACTGCAGAAAGCAGAGTCAACAGCAATATCTCAGCTGTCATCATTGACAGCTTGGGCCTTCCTATACAGCAGTTACTATTTGAGAGTTTATGATTCACCATGTGACTTTATGGCATAGCCCTGTTCTACAATATTATTCCCTAATACAAAATGGATCCATTTATCTCTTCATGAAATCTGATCACATTAGGGATATTTTCTTAAACATATCTAAATGGCTACTGGGCCCTATAAGACACGGTTGTATTGGGTTAGAGCAGAGCTATGCATTCAGTTATGAAAGCCTTCCTGCCAGTATGAAACTTTTGGTATGAGAGAAGGTGTGAGAGATGGTATGTTCTAAGGAAGAATGTGTTTATGAACATTTACTCACTAAAGGAAGGAAGAGGAGGAAGGTGGGGGAAGAGAGGACAGATGACTTTGTGTGTGTACTTGAAGGAAGGGCAGACTCTTCAAAGTAAGACGTGGCAACTCCTGATAGAGTTTTGTTACTAGTTCAAAATAGTTTGCCAAAGTTTCACAAGTATTAGATTTCCTAGGTTAGCACTTGATGAACATAGTTTTTCATCTTACACCAATATAATTTTCAGTTTGATCTAATGCACTACCAATAAGGTCTGTGGAGTTTCTTGCTCTTGGAAAATTAGATACAGAAATGCCAAAGCAGTAGAAGAACAAACCAAGCAATAAAACTCTGCAAAGTTTTAATTGCTAATCTCAAATGTGGGCTAGATTTAGCTAAAAATATGCCTAAATAACTGATTTATAGTTTAGGGATAAAATCGTGGGAAATTCATAGGCCTTTTTTTTGTTTGGCTTTTAGGGTTTTTTTAATTTGCATTAAAATAGGAACTTAAAATACTAAGAAAACCTCATGATTTTGTGTTTAACTGTACAAAAGATTTGGCACTAATGTCTGAATAGAAAGTGCTGAGTTTCACACGGCTCTAACCAGTTGTGAGAAATACAATTTTCTTTTACTGTAAAGGTATTGGAGTTCTATGGAAAAATGTGTAGACTGTAATAATAAAACTGCTGAAGTCAATCCTTGCTTGAAATGAAAAATGCTGTGTGGTGCCACCTACAGTGAAAAAAAAAAGTTCAGAGGAAAACCTAATTTCTTCTCTGTCACCACAAACATGACATCACATATTACACGCCAAATACCTCAAAAGAGACTAATCAAAAAACTTCAGGAATCCTTCTGCTGATTGCCCTGGATTTTGGATTGGGCTAGAGAGGTTTGTCCTGGTGTGGATGTTCTAATATGGTCTGTGTATCACACTGGCAGATTTTACTCATGCAATTTCAACTTACTCAGTGGCAGTGCAGGTGAAAGCACTTCAGAATAGAAATAGAAAGCAATCCTGTAACTGATTGAATACATTAAGTGGGTGACAGGCCCAAGCCACAGTGATTTTGTTTGTGACTTTGTATATCCTGTTCACTAGTCTTCACATTGTCATTTACACTGGAAGGTTTTTTAATATATATAAACACAAATATATAGTATATTATATAGTAAATTATATATCATTACATAATAAAATGTGTATTATATATTGCATAGTGCATATTAAAATGATGTTACATCCTATATATAAAATATATGAAAATGTAAGTGAACTGCTGAAATTTTAATGAAGTAGATTGTTTTATTACACATTTACTCTGATTTAATTTTGTTTTTATGAACTGTTACAGTGCCTTGAGCTTTGCAGAAAGGGGGCACTTTGTATATAGGATCATCATAATAACTTTTGTTTACCTGATGTGACTACCAGTTTAATTAATTTTGGTTTCACAGTCACATGGGCAAAAATTTGAAGGTGCTAGTTTAATAGGTTTGGAGTAATATTGTAAACCCAAGACTTTTACCCATCCCTCATGTCAATTCATTTCAGCCCCAGCTTCATCACTAGGAATCCTAAATGTCACTTCTCTACAGAAAGAGGCTAGGAACAGCCTGTCACTGTCTCCTATAAAATCCTCATTAACAACCCAATAAAGCACAGACTAGGTAAGTGGACAATGAGGTGGAATGAAATCTGGCTCAACTGCCAACCTCAAACTGTTCTGAGCAGTGGCACAAAGTCCAGCTGGAGGCTAGTCGTTAGTGATGTGCTGCAGGGGTTGATAATGGGACCAATACTCTTTAACATCTTCATTAACAAAGAGGATGATGGGATAGTGTACCCTCAGCAAGTCTGCAGACAATACAAAACTAGGAGGAGTGGTTGATAATGCCACGTGGTTATGCTGCTATTCAGAAGGACATTGACAGGTTGAAGAAATGGGCAGACAGGAACCTTATCAAGTTCAACAAAGGAAAATGCAAAGTTCTACACCAAGGACGAATAAGCCTATGGCTGGAAAGCAGCTCTGAAGAAAAGGACTAGGGGTCACAGAGGACACCAACGACCGTGCTCTAGAAATATGTCCTTTCATTACTGAAGGTCAACAGCATCCTGAGCTGCATTAGGAAGACCAGTGTTACAAGCAGGTTGAGGGAGGTGACCCTCCTGTCTATTCAGCACTGGTGACACCAGCGGTGTGTCCAGTTCTGGGTTCCTCAGTGCAAGAAACACGTGGTCATACTTGAGCGAGTCCAGGGAAGGTCCAGGAAGATGGTTAAGGGTTTGGAGCATCTGTCATCTGAGGAGTGGCTGAAAAGGTTGGAACATTTTAGCCTGGAGAAGAGAAGACCTGGGAGAGATCTCATCAATATGTGTAAATATCTTAGTGGGGAGCATGTCAAACACTGGAACAGAGTTGCCCAGAGAAGCTAGCTTTCTCTGTCCTTGGAGATACTAAAAAAACAACTAGAGCAACCTGCTGTAGTTCACTCTGATTTGAGCAGGAGAGTTGCACTAAATCTCCAGAGAAGCCTTCCAACCTCAACCATCCTGTGATTCTGTGGAGTTGCAAAGATCAGACATAGACTGAAGCTTCAGGACTGCAGGCATTTGTGATTTCCGTCTGGGTTCATGAACCAAAAGATGGTTGGAATAATTAATTTTATCCTTATATTGTATACTCTTTATCTTATCATCTCATGACTTCAAAATCTAAACTGCCTGAGTCAACAATTCTGTTTATAGTTATTTGAAAAGAGTGACAAAGGAGGAAAGAATAAAATACTTTATGTAAGAACTACCATTTTGTCTGTAGCACTGTTCTTAAAGCTCTCAGTCAAAATCTGGTACTAAGGTAATCCTAGGCATGTCTGTAATCAAGAAAATGACATTATAATCCTCAGGAAGCATCAGATGCAGCCTTGTTTTCTCTTTCCCCAACTCTTTGTATAATACAGACAGCACAAAGAAGACATTACAGTATTTGGGTTTTTTTTCCCCCTTTCTGTTTTCTCATGGAATTTGATTTTTTATATAGTGACAATTACTTAAGACGTACTTGAATTGTAGATATAACACCCTATCGGGTGTATGTGTGAAGGGGCTGATGGTGGGTGGCTGCAGGGGCGGCAGCCGCTGTGAGGAGAGACGAGGGGCTGCCCCGGGCCGGACACAGCCGGTTCCAGCCGGCTCCACCTGAGCCCCTCAGCCACGGGCGGGCGCCTCGGGGAAAGCCTGGGCAAGAAAGGGCAAAAGGCTTCTGCCCGGCAGCCAGGGCTGAGGGAAACGGTGTGAGAAACAGCCCCGCCAGCCCCCAGGGGAGAGCGGGAGGAGGGCAGGAGGTGCTCCAGGCCCCCACCGGCAGAGATGGCCCTGCGGCCCCGGGAGAGACCCCGGTGGGGCAGGTGTTTCCCTGCGGCCCGTGGGAAGGCCCCAGGCTGGAGCAGGGAAAAGGGTGAGGAGGCAGGAGCGGCAGAGAGGAGCTGCCATGGGCTGGCCGCAGCCCCCCATTCCCCATCCCCTGTGCCACCTGAGAGGAGGGAGTTAGAGGAGTCAGGAATGGAGGAGTGAAGGGGAACCTGGGAAATGGCGGAATGGGGGGAAGGTGTTTCAGTTTTTGTCTTTGTTTTTCACTGTCCTACTCTATTTTAATTTGCAATAAATTAAATTAAAATTCATCAAGCTGAGTCAGTTTTGCCCATGATGGTAACTGGTAAGGGATCTCCCTGTCTTCATCTCAACCCACAGGCTTTTCCATCTTAATTTTCTCTCCTGTCCCCTTGAGGAGGGGGAATGAGAGAGCAGCTGAGTGGGCATCTGGCAGCCAGCCAACATCAACCCACCACAAACATTAAAATTAGAAGTTGAAGAAAACTTTGCAGATAGATTAACAGCTGCACTTTGGGGGTACCTTAGTTCTATTCCTTCTGGGGCATCTAGTGATTTGAAATGCTATAAAAGGAAATAAAAAAGAAAACATTTTATTTAGGGATAAGCTGAACACATTTTCTCACATTTCTGCTTACCTGGATGTGCAGGTATTCTGCAGACTTAATTACCATCACTGCCTGCCATTGCAGAAGTAGAGCCCTAAAATAAAATGTAAGAAAGTCTTTACTACAATTAAAAAAAAATAAAAACCATTAGGACTGTCTTGCCATCTCTCAGCGATTAGAAGTTCCAGACTTTATGACAGGCTATTGTTCTAATATTTCTAGACTAGATAAAATAAAAATTTATCTGAATATTAATTCCATTTTTACTCTTCCAGTATCAATTGAGGTAAAAAAGGAGTGAATCTCTATTTCACTGTCACCTCTTAATATATCAGATCAGCAAATTGTGCTGTGGAAATTAAGAAAATATCAGTCCAAAATTCTTTTGCACAACTTTGCCTGAAAGGATCATCTCCATTCCCTATCCCAGAACAGAGTTGATGTCTTAGTCTAATCTGCCAGCAGAGGCAGTTTACAGAAAGAAGACAGACTTTACACCAAAACAGCTGAAGATCATGTCTAGTTTGGGGATAGTCACCTCCAGCAAAATTGGTGAACTTAAAAAACAAGTAGATGCAGGAAAACAAGAAAGCAAAAGTCCTTAGATAATTTTCAATAGTTCAATAAAACTCATCTCCCAGATGAGTCTTTCTCACCACATTAAAGAACAAGAAGATTCACTAAAACTTCTTGCACTTTTTTTAATAAAGAAAACCTTCTGAAAGAGGCCATAATATAAAAATAGCTGGTAAATATCTGGTGAATACCATAAAATGGAGGTAGGAGAAATATAATACATACCTTGCAATGATACTTCTTGAAATGCAGGGAGCAAATTATTGGATTGAAGGAAGTTAAGAAAGTGCAGGTTTAGAAATATGAAGACATAAAATATAATTAAGACTAAAAAAGGATGTTATTTAAAGTTTAAAAAGGTTTTGTGCTTTTGTTCTGTTCTCTTTGTCCAGAGTTTAACATTTCCTAGGTCCTGAGAAGCCATGCAAAAACCTTGTCTTGTTTTCAAAGCTTCCTTCCTCTATGATTAAGCAATCTATTGACCCAAATATGTAAGACTGAACATAGGATAATTGGTTATAGCAAGTGTTATTTATCCATTGACCATCTTTATCTATCAGTGTTCACTGTGAACTGTTGATTAAATTTCATTTATGCCAAGTGAAAGGATTTTCTGTAGCAGAAACTTAATTCTTACAGACATGAAAATAGACTAGCTAAGACTGTTGGGTTTGGGTTTTTTCCTTCTTTCTTTCTTCTTCTTAAATGGGCTTATATACTTGGTAGAAAGACAGCATTTGATGGTTTCCATAGTAACATTTTAGGACAGCAGGCCAAGCAGGAAGGCCTTGTTCACCCACCTATGCTTTTAACACAATTCTACCTTCCACATCACTGGCATGAAGTATATACAGACACAGAGATGTGAAATCAAGTTACAGGTAAGTGCATTTGGAAAAAAACCAAACCAAACCAAACCAGAGCAATAAAACCCAAACCCAGCCAACTCTAACAGAGCTAGATGCAGAAGATAAATATCCTGTCAAGGCAAACAATGTCAAGTAAGCTGAATTAATTTCTGAATGATACATTTTCACCCATCATTTAATAATAACTGGGAAATTTGGAAGTATTTCCCTTTTCTCTTCCTGATTATGGGTAACATACAGACTCAGCCTTTACACCTTCAGGGAAAGAACTAATGCAAAGAGAATGTTGATTCTAATCAGCATTTAAGTGCTTGCTTTTGTTTTATATCTTTATGTTGACACTGCAGAAGCTACCTAGAGCTTCTGTGCTTATATGGGGTTTTGCAATCTCACATTTTCAAATGCTGGATGCTAGCAGGAGCTAGAAGCTAATCTTTGAGGGTGATTTTTCTCCCTACCATGGCTGCCAGATGTCAAACAGAACCTTTAATCCTGATATCAAACTTGCCTCTGAGCTTCCCAAATTTATGTTTGATTGCAGGCATCCAAAGTAGTTTATGGACTGATTACCTCTGCAGAAACAAAAGCATCTCCAGTTTGCCAGTTTTATTTGCAATGCTTTGAATGCTAAACAAGCCTAAAAATGAAAGCAGTGAATTTATTCTGGCAAAGCAGAGGTTAAACTGTTGTTTACTCAGCTGAAAACAAAGTGGCAAAAAAAAGTCACTTAACAAAAAAATGCAGACAAAGGATATACCTGCCATCAACCCCTTCTCACTGTCACTTACAGATCTCTCAGGTATTTCATGGAGAATTGTGTAGTGCCCAGCTCTTAAATGGTGCCTTTTAGGGGATATCCTCAAGGAATCTCTTGGATGTTGAACTTTCTTGTAGGAAATACTAAAGGCAACTTACAAAAACTTGCTTCCTCAACTTGAGTTTTATTCCAAAATAATGGAAAAGCTAACAACCTGTCATGGTTTCAGCTCAGTCAGTAACAAAGCACCACACAGCCACTCGCTCACTCCCCACCCCCTCCCCTGGCCACGGTGGGATGAGGAGAAAATAGAAAGGCAGGCTCATGGGTCGAGATAAGGACTGGGAGGGATCACTCCCCACTTATGGTCCCAGGCAAAAGACAGGCTCAACTCAGGGTAGAAACAAAATCAATTTAGTTTGCTACTAATCAAATCAAAACAAGGAGATTAGGAAGTAAAACAAAACCTCAGAACACCTCCCCCCACCCCTCCCTCCTTCCCGGCTCAGCTCCAGTCCCAATTTTCTCTACCTCCTCCCCCGGTGGCACAGACCTCTCCTTTTTTCCCCCATGCAATCTCCCTCTCTTTTTAAAAATTGCATCCCAGGTCTTTTATCTAATAAAAAATTAGCTTTGGCAAGCATAGATGTAAGGATTCACACTTTCTGTGCAAGTACATGTGCAAGTGCAAATGTAAATGTACACAGACCCACCTTCCTTATCCCTCGGCCCTCCCCTTTTGCATATTTCCAATCCCAGTGCATTGGTTTGTGATGTTACAACACTGAAGAGTTATTCACTGTACAATCATTAATTAAACATATAATCTTTGGACCACCTTGAGTACTTCAGGGTCTGCACACAGTATGATAGGAGATGGCAATGGAGATGACAGATTTTTTATCAGTTTGTGCCTTCCCCTTACTAATGTTAGGAGTTTTTGTTATCATAGCTTCCTACTTGGTTTTATAACAAATAAACTATCACATTATTTATATATATCTCCTGAAAGTCGCAGTGTGGAATCCTAAGCTCCATGGTTGGCTTTGTTTAAGAATAAGTATCATAATAAGATGTGGATTATTGTACTAACTGGAAGGAAGATGATTAATTTTAAAACATTTTTTTAATAAATGCAACAGGAGCTGCTACTCTTCAGCATGCAAACATCTTAAATGCCCTGTAGTGTAACAACATCATGAAGTCATAAACAATGATACACAGTATAGGTACATCATGAATTAGTTGAACTTTCAAAACTTTATCTGTTTTGTTTTTCATTTTTGTTTTGTATTAAATTATACTTCTATTATTACCTTTAAAAATTTATTCTAATCCATTGAATAACTTTTTCTAATTCTGGGAAGATAATGCTGAGATGAGGTAAGAAAAACTGGAACAGAAGGTAATATGGTATATAAGGAATTTGGGAAATGGGGGAAAAAGCGCATTCTCTTTCTCCAGGATATCATATTTCTTTGATGTATTTGCAGGCTTGCGGCATAAAGAAAATTAGCAGAAACAAAATTATACAAAAGGGCACTTGTATGCATTGGAAAGTACACTGCTGTTCACATGGTTTTTCTTAATAATAGTTGCATAAAGTTGTATAGCCTTTTGTAAGAAGGTTCTTCCTTTGACAAAGAAGAGGCCATGTTTTAAAATCTTATATGATGTTCTTATATCACTTGTGCATTGCTCATCCAAACATTGTTTTTTATTCTTTTTGGTTTCACAGTAAGATTTCATTCAATTCTTCAGTTGTGTAGACCTATACTGTTAATGTCAATATGATACCATCTCAACCTTCTGAACTGTGCATTTCAATTGTTACACTGGACTCCTCTGTGGGATGCAGGAAAGAGAAACTGCGATATTTACTTTCTTCTTTCACACTTTTTGGGCAGAAGAAAGGCAGGATATCTCCAAAATGACAGAATTCATTCATCCATTTGTGATTATTGTCAGTTTTCTAACTCATGCACATTCCCACTGCACCAAATCTAAATCTGCACAGGCTGTACAGATTCAAAGAAGATATTTTAGAAGAGCTGCATTCCCACTTAAAGTATATCTTAGCACATTACTGTAGAACATGAAGAGCGCTTAGTCACCTCCATAAACTCATACTCCAGGGATTCATACTGACTGTAGAGTGAACACTTCTCTCAGCAGTTTTCTAAACTTAGTTTCATTTGGATCAACGAAAGCAAAAGCATAGTGGGGCTAAGAACCATTTATTTCCATCTCAGAGATGATTCTCCTTGTCAAAAAAAGAGAAGAAATTAATGCAAGGAAGCTCTCTGTCTGGCCACAGCATTTTTATAAAATACTGAGTGTGCACTAATTTTTCAGGTGAAAGCAGTCAAGCCTGAGTGCCTCTAGCCAACTAATTTTCAATGAACTTTCTGGAAAATGGCCAGAATTATATTTAGAGGTAATAGCTCAAAGGTGACTTATTTCTTTCCTTCATAAATATCAGCATTATCCCTATGCAATGAGTTAGAGGACTAGTTTTTCACTATCAGAAAAAATTCGAAAGCAAGTGCCATGGACAGGGACAATATTTGGCACTATTCAAATTTTCAGTGCTCAATAACTAACTATATGAAAATCACTTATAACTTTTTCAATATTTTATCATTTAATTTATCTTTTATCCAAACAGTGTAGTTGGAGACAGCACTATGTACTGTATTATTACTCTATAATAGACATTATATTCCCTCTCTGTATATAAATAAACATGTAGACATATTCAGAGACACAAACCACCATATGTTTAACTGTCAAGATTCATTACCTATTGCTGATAAAGTCCAAACTTCAAAAGAGAGCTGAACTCCTGTTTCACTGCTCCGTTAAGGCATGTCTTAAAACAAGCAAACAGGTTTTCACAACTGAAAGTAGTCAAAACTACAACAGCAACCAGCTTCGAGTCCAGGAAGAACACACATGGTCAGAATGTAAAATAAAAATATATAGTCTTTGTCATAAAATTCCTAATTCTGATAATTTTCATGAGCTTCCAGAACAAGTCTATTTTCATCAGCTGGGATAAGCATTTGGCCACCAGTTCTTTAGATGTAGTTACACGACTTCTGACCAATTCTAAAACATTTTGCAATCATAAGTTACAGACTGCTTTCTAGAAGTATCAGAAATTATGCTAATGAAAAAGTTCAGAACTCTCTTCAATAGTACTAAACCTAACTGAAGAGAGAAATATCACCTAACCAAAAACCAAAACATCTTAGAAAACACGGCTGTAAAGATCCTGTGAATTGCTAGAGGTATGGAGACACTACAAAAGATTGATATTATTCAGTCTGATTTTAGACAAAATGATTTTGTTTATTTCAGCAGATAAAAAAGCTGAACTGACAGTATTTTTGTAAGAAAATCTTTACCATCTCAAAAACTATCCTCCTCACCCTTTTCCCATATGGGAAAAATAAAATTCCTTTAAAATTCCTTTAAATTCCTTTTCTGATCTTCTCACCTATAATCAAAGCCCTATGGTCACTACTAGGGCCTCCTGTACTCTGTAACTCTTAATTTCAAATTACTTACTCCTTATTTGCACTGATTTGAAAGGGG
>VYZV01013123.1:16893-39460 GCA_013401275.1 Pandion haliaetus
AAAAATTTTCCAGCTGCAGGAAGCAGCTGTTTTGAGCTGTCTCTTGGGAGCTGCCTCCTCTGAGTGATTTTGAGAATTAATGCTTTAGCAATCCAGAAGAAATGGGTTTTTCAGAGGTTGGGTCCTGAGAAGGCAAATAATGTAGTGGCATGCAAAAAGCAACCCAAACTAAATGTATGTGTTTAGAAAGGGGAGTAAGTGTGTAGACATGTCTTCTACAGAACAGCAAAGACTGGGCACCTTGGCTGCTCTTGGCCTTTGAGTTGGGAGTTACTCACTTCTGCAGTCAAAGGTATACACTGAAAATGTTGTGTCATTCACACAGTTCCCAATTTTACCTCCCCTTCTCCCTCATATAGGCCTATGGAGTAGAACTGTGCAAAGCCATCAACCAGGCATCCCTGGCATGCTCTAGTGGTTCCTGCTGTACTCTCCAAGGGGGGAGAGGCAGCCTCTCCATCACAAACCTGAAAAGAAAAAAATGGCAAAAAAGCGGGCTTCAAAGTACCATGAGGTTTTTACCATAGGAATAAATTAACACTGTCCTCAATATTAACGAGCAATTAGAGTGCAGTCCACCTGTCTTGCAGCAAAAATGGTGAAGACTTCCCTGAAGCAAGCCCAGGTCTGTATCACCATACTGCTGTGTCAAGGAGCATGCTGGCTCATCCCCCCACAGAAGACCTCCAGACTCCTTATGGTGCAGAAGTTAGAGGGATCCCAAGTGTAGTTTTCCCACTAATGCTATTTTGCAGAGAGGAAAAACTAAAAAATACATAGATGTATTCCAATTTACTTTTCAATCATTTACACAGGCTGGGAGAGATTTTCAACTGCAAGAGGCGCACAAACATTACTAACTCACTGCAAGATTTTTCAAAATGTGTTTCATTATGGAGCTTAATCTGCAAGGCTACCTTTGTCCACAGAAGTAATGGCCTAATATTATAAATTTTTATAGTGTTAAGCATCCTATTTATCTTGTGATCTCATAAGGAACAAGAATTTTTCTTCTGTTGAAAACTGATAATTTTTTTTTTTCTGATTTGAGCCAAAAAAAAATAGTTTAAAATTTTGTACCAGAAGGGGAAAGGAAATAAAAATGACTTGAGATCTAAAAATAGTCTTTAAATATATCATTTTAATTTGTTTAAAGTTCATTGTTGCATTTCATTAAAACATTAAATAATATTATATAGATAATTATGATTTTTAAAAAAACCCTATATCTTTTGACAAGAACAGTTCAGCCAAAATATATGTTGTCAATTCTATCATTTGGATTGACATTCCTTTGGCACTTGCAGATGGATAATTACTTTCCTATTTAATTAATAAAAAGTTTACATATTCAGTGAAGAAAAAAACATGCATATTTAATACCCATTATGGTGTCAAATTCCAGACTAGTAAATACACAGCTGAGGCCTACCATAGTCTGATATGGCCTACAGAGTTCTAGTTATATAGAGACAGGGACAGGAAAGAACAGGTGAATACACAAAATTTTTTAAACTCATATTTGTTCCTGTTTAGAAGAACAGAGAAGAAAAAATTTCTCACACCAAGTGTTAGCAAAATACACATGAGATGTTATGGTAAAGCTCTTTACTTTAGAGATGGAAGTTCACAATTAAATTTTATGACAATTATGCCTACCATGAGATGAGAACGAAAAAAAAAATCTGTCTAAAACAAGTTGAATCAACTCAACTCTGCTGGATCTATCCCAGGTAAGAAGATATATTTATTCATGTTATTTATTTATATGATGCCAGTCTGCAGGGAAACCAGAGAAGTGCTTCAGCTCTTCCTGGTAGTCTCAAGAGAAATGTTGAGGGGTAGCTCCTTCACTCTGTTGCATGAAACATCCCGAGGCTGTCAAATTTACGCATTATAGTTCTGCATCCAGTGGAAGCAAACAGATTTGAAGAAGCTGCATCCCATACAATATGTATGTACTGGTGTCTTAACAGTAAAGCTGATCAGAGACAGTTAAATTTTTAACTTAGAAGAAGTGTATTAGCTAAAACAAAAACATTGCTGAAAAAATATATTTTGTTTGCAGATTTTCAGTTATTCTACAAATTTCTTCGCATTTCCACTGTCTTCTTTAAATGGCCTTTATTTGTTTTTGCTTTTTCCCGTTTGATTCTGTTAACAGCAAAGAGAAAAAGGAGAGAGAAAGGTACATGAAGCCCTTAAAGCATCTTGTATTATTTTCCAGAACAAAACTTGTTGGTTAAAGGGCGAAAGAAAACCATTTCAAATAGCTGAACTATTTCATTTTTTTGTGTTCCTTGCAAACTTTTCATCAGAGAGTGCATCCATGATTTGCCCAGCCTTGCCAGAGAGTATGGAAGAATAGCCATCTTGATGCTATGGCTGCGGCATTCAAGGCAACATTGGTCAGGTCTTGAACATAGGCATCAGGCTTGAAAAGAAGGAAATTGAAGCAAATTTACTGACAATGCAAATCATAGAAGATGGCAAAAATCTGTTTCCTTGACAACATGACTGCCCTAGAAGATGCTGATGATTTTTTTTTTTTTTTTTTTTTATTTTGGTGAGGAGGGGCCAGGAGATGGAGGATTTTGACAAATGAGGCTTGAAGGAAGAATAGCATGCTGAAATCAGTACAAATTTATATTTTTGTACATGCTATCTCTTCTTTTTGGTGCCTGACACTGGAGTCTGAAATGGAGCACTTCCAGCAGTTGAGTTTTATATGGTTAAATCTGGTCATGGAAATATTTTTTGATATACGAGTTACATTTCTTCCTTGCTAACAGAAGCCAGCTACTAAGCCGAGGCTGCCCGCTGTTAATTAAACTATGTTCCACTAAAAACCTGCAGCACAAATACATGGTAGCAGAGCATGTTCTGTGTGCTGTTCCTCCTCATGTGATAAGCAGTGCATTTCCTCAATGGATGCACATTGCTTACATTTTTAGAGCTATTAAGCCAGGATAATTATGGAACAATCTAGGCAATGTTCAATAGCCCATGCAGATGCCTGACAGGGCATGTTGTCTCTTAATTAGGAATTTGAATGCCTAATGCTTGTATATTAACTGAAATAATTGGATAGATGTTTTACATTTTCTTCACTTTTACTGACAACCAAGCAAGGGACCACAGGAATCAACATATCTTCCTAAAACACCTCATTCCATTTGCACTTCTAGGTGATCTAATCTGTTGTTTAAGTAGGATTTTTAAGAGAATTGATGCTGGCTACTGTGTAAATATATTGTAAGATGTTCCACAGTGAATCTAACAGTTTTAAGCTGGTATCTTGTTGCTTCTCGTAGTATCATAACCTACACAGTGTAATTACCTGGCTGTATCTTATTTGTTCCTCAGAAGTCAAGTAAGATTACAATAGCTGTTATTATTTTATTGTTTCTAAGTGCTGATATGTATTGTTTCAAACCCAGTTCTGATACCATACTACCACGATTTCTACCCTTGATGTGAAAATCTGCTTTGCACTGTACAAGTCTGCTTTCCACAGACTGAGGATGCCTTTCAGGGGCTGGGCTTGCCGGGCTGGACTCTGCAGCCCTGGCTGCAGAGGAGACGTTTCCTTGGGGATCCCTATCCTTGTTCTTACTTTCACTAAACACAAGGAAAGCCTTATTGGCTCTAGCCAAGCTGTGTGGAAGCAGGTAGGGCTCACGGCATTGCATTCAGTGGCACTATCCATTAGCCCATTTCCTCAACTGAGACACCATTCGTCTCCTATCAATGTAATAAAAACAGTAAAAAAATTCCTCTGAGCTCCATGTTAGCAGAACTGGGCCCCGAATGAGCAACTTCTTTAATCCATGTCTACTGTGTATGTGAGGAGTACTATGCTTGCCAGTATATACATTGTTTATATTTAGGATGTCTGATAAATGTGTTTATTCACAACTATTAGTATAAAAGCTCCTTTAAAAGCAACAAATTGCTCTCTATTAGTAATGTGCATAATGACCTATTTCCATAAACATTTTTAGTAAGAGAAATTTTAATGTGCAAAACCCTGCAGACGTTTTATGGAAATTTGACTGTATTCTGCAGAAGTGCATCACAGTCATATTTTGTTCTTTAATATTTTGTTTTGAGACGTGAATTACTTTTATTCTGATATATAGTACAAAAGAAGCAACCTGGCACAAGAAAAAGGAAAATGAGTCTTAATGTGTTTCCTTCTTGCTAATGTATATTTGCTTGATTGATGTAAGGATGGTTTTTGCAGAAAATATACAGTCCCTGTTGGTTGGGGATTTTTTTGCATATTTATTTAAAAAGGGTGATGGAGGCTTTAAAAAAAGCTCTTTCAATCCAGTCATAAGGAAAAGAATAATAAAGGAATGTCTTTATGGTCAAAAGGATAAATAGAGATTCTAAGTCTCTATCTGTTGTATTGCACCTAAATGGAGGTCAAGTGTGCAAAACTGTATTCACAAAATACTGTGATGCAGTTTTAGAGGCATGGCTTAAAAAATTAGCTTGAGGGGGTTAAACATGTGTTAGCTTTATTTTTTTGTTTGAAAAGCATACAAGTAAATCATCGGTATTCTGTGGAGTCTTAACTATTTTTGTGTGTTATGTACTAAATGTAACCTGAATTGCAGCAGAGCTTTTCATATTAATTTACTATAACTTTGGAGCAAATAATGCTTTTTTCTTCCATGCAGAACTTAAAGCTCCTGAACTACCAACAATTCCAACTAAAGTCTGTAAAAATAACTTAACTTGAGTCAAGTGCATACTGTCTCATTTGTAGTTCCACCAAAATTATATGGGGAAAGAAAGCAAGGTTTTATTTTAAATTAGGCTAATCACACAGCCATGCAGAGGAAGTGGAAATGGAAAAACATCCATAGATCTAATACTAAAAAATCTGTGCAGTATTTCATCTCTGCTTTGAAAGCACTCTAGGCAGACTTTTTTTTAAGGAAGTGTTGTTCTGTGTTAAAACACAGGGAGATCACAACTCCGAATTCATTTCTGCCTTTGACACTAACCGTGCAAATTTGGACAAGCCACCCAAGTGACACTTTTAAGGTGGAAGATACTAATCTCTAGCATGGTTACCCCATCCCTACTGCATACAGGGAATGCTTGGTTTGCTAATAAAGTGCTCTGCAGATGTACAGAAAGAAACATGATGAAAGATGTCAAGGAAGTGAAAAAGATTAAAACATGAACACCTTTAGAGATATCTATGAGAAAAGCAGGTTCCTATATTTCTGATTTTCTCTTAAAAATGTTGATATGCTTTGCAGTATCTGTATGTTCCATTCAAAAAATTAAGGACATATCCCAGTGGGAAAGAAAGTCTAAGTTAAAACCTACATTGATGAGGAGGTACCTGGAGTAGAAACGTACCCTTGGATCATCATATTAATTAAGCAGTTGCTTAACCTTTAGCATGTGCCATTGGCTTCTATGATCTTTAAAAGAGAAGTGGTTATAAATGCGATTAAGAGCTTGAATAAATATCTGACTGAGTATGATGCCAAACCCTCCTGTTTTGGTGGAGGGTCAGCTGCAGCACATCAGTGTTGCAGCTCTAGTAATACAGTTGCCTTAAGATCTTTTTTTTTTCAAAGCACTGAGCAGCTCTTAGTAGCTCCCACACATACAATGATAACTGAGAGCACATAGGTGTACCAAGGCCTATACACAGCCCTTGTCTTATCTCACTGAAGTAAATGGCAAGCTGTAATTAATTTCAGTGGGATCAGGAATGTGATACATAAAGCTTCCAAAGGAAACCTTCTTCCTTCTCCTAGTCATTTTATATCATCTTTCGTGTCATTACCACTGCTGTACGTTCATGTAATACAGTTGTAAAACCTTATATGAGAATGAATGAAATTTGAAGTGTTGAATTAGTCAAATGAATTAATGACCATGATTTAGTGGTATTTTTGCTGTACGAAGTGTAAAGAATCAGTCAAGATTTTCTCCTGTGAGGGCTGTATTGTATTGATTTATTTTTCAAATGACCAAGCAATTAGCATAGCAGAAACCTAGGTGCTCAGCACCTTCTCCATTAAACAGAACAAATGTCAAGCCCTATTAATATAGTCAGCTGTTCCATAGTGGTTGATCAGACACTATCTATCATTATATGTTTATTATCTTGTTGAAATAGTATTATGAGGTTTTGCTGACAATAACTTTGGACGATGTGCTCTTTTTCATTTTAATCTTTCTTTGTGGTTCAGGCACAAACAATTTCATCATGTCCAGGCTGTTAAACCATTAATTGTGAGAGTCCAGATTTTCAGCAGTTCATGCTGGTACAGTAAGTCGTCTTCTTCCATCTTCTCTCCCAAGTGAAAAGAATCTGTATTTTTAATAATAATAAAAAGACATAATCACTTAATGCAGAAATGTCCATTGCACCCGAACAGCAAATCCAGCTTAAGTGGAAATTTACACAAAGAATTATTTATAGGAATCAATCATAATTACATTTAATGCATGCTGCAGCTGTTTATAATTGTGGTTTTCCCAAGGTTATTTTCCTCCTACCATCCACCCACACACATGAAATTTGTTTCTGTGGAAATGCTTAGGAAGCATTATAATTTTCCCGTAACTTGTTACAATGGCAGCTGACTGTTGTGAAGCAGACTAGATCCTGATTAGTGAGTGCAATAAAAAAGAAGAGAAGACTGTTTTGTTGACCAGTAAGAGAGTCTTGAGAAGCTGGCTGGTAATAACTATCAAGACAAATATTTTCCGTGTCATTCTGTTTGCTATTTATTATGACAAGCAAATCTGACTGCTAAATTAGAAAGTTAATTTTTGGTAATCATAAATTCAAGATAGTGTGGGCCTAACTGAGAAGTCATGCATTAAGTGGTATAACTTGGACATTCTCTCACTCAATTAGAAATTTCCTTCCCTGAAAACTCATTGCTGTAGAACTGATTCTAAAATGCATTTCTTTTTTTAACTACTAAAAAAGCTGATTTTTCATAGAGAAAGAAAAAAGAGATTTAATTTGGAGCACTTCTCAGCTCCAGTTATTTAATTAAAAAAATGAAGGCTTTATAGGAAGGAAAATACATGACATACACATTTTTTTATTGTGTTGAAGGCCCACATGTCCAACCAGAAAGTCTAGAAGGGAACACATCGAGCAGCCATGTGATGTAAGATATATGGCTACCCATAAAGGACTCTGGATTGCTTTTTCATACATAGTATAAACCAGGAGAAGGTGTAAATTTAAAACAATCATTCTTTTTGGTGCATATTTATCTGGCCCCTCAGTCTGTAAGTTTTAAATTTTAAATTTCATTGCATATTGGTAGATTTCCTATAATGGTGATTAGGTCTAAGGTAGTTCAGTGGAAAGTGTGACCTATGTTATACTGTTGTATTCATCTCCCTGAAGTACGTTCTGTGACTGTGATACGCATATCAGGGTTAGACCATCTCAGTCAGCCCAAACACTGCTGAGGGAAAACTCTATGAAGATTGAAATGTAAAATCTTCCAGGCTTGAGGGACAGTGGTATTCATACTTTTGTCTGGGTGTGTGTGTGTCTGTGTTTTGGTTTTTTTTAAATTATTTTTTTTTTTTTAAATTTTATTTTATTCCGTCTTTACAAAATATCTCTTTGACATGTGAACATTTGATTTTAAATGTTCACTCAGGTACCTGAGTTTAGAAGTGATGTATGTGTCTGTTATGACCATCTTTGTGTCATATGATGGAGGATTCCTGTAGTAGTTGTAGTGATATTGGGCTCATACAATACAAAAATTTTCTGTGGTTGGAAATAGTACATAATTAGGTATGATTTTCATTTCCTAATTCTCTCTTAACTTCTGGACCATGATTGAGGGAATCTGTAAAGCCAGGTACATATAATACCAGATTATTGAATTTGTGATTAGATATGGAAAATCTTTACTTGAAAGTTTGGTATTTTAGGATGGAGCTGTTCTCCTCACACAGTTAACTGAAATGTGACCAAGATTTGCCCCTTAGACTTTAGAAACACATTATCAGGGGTGCTGAAGGAATCAGAACTGTAGGTGTTGATTTGGTGGAGATGTAGCTGAGTGAGTGCCTGTCCCTCCGAAGAGCTTCATCAGTGAGCGAGGCACAGTGGTGAGAGCTGCGAAGGTCCCAGCGCCCACCCCAGCCTCCAAGACCAAGAAAATTTAGCCCCTTATGTATCAGCAGCTGAGCTGCCTCAGTTTACATTGCAGCTTTTTAGGACAACTCAGAATCCGAACTCTCAGGTCACTCTGGGGGGAGCCTTGAAAATCCCTCCACTTCTGCAGTGTCCTGGGGCATAAAAATAGGTTCATGCCCATTCCAAATCAATCTGCTCACTTGCTATTTGTGCTTTTATTTCTCCCCACATACCTTGTAGCATAGAATTTAGCTGTAGCTGAGATACAGCATAAGTAAATAACCAATGGGGACCAATAATAATTGCAATAAACCTATAACTTTGATGCTCCAGTATTTAACATTCTGGATCAAACTCTGCCCAGCCTTACACTCTGCAGAACTCCCCTGAGAGCAATAGGATTTCATGGGGTATAAATCAGGGCAGAATGAGGTGATTTCAGAGTAGGTGAAATTGCTGATGTAACTTCCCCATCTTAAAGAGACTTCAGCCAAAAAGTAGGGTAGTGAGGGCAATAGGGAAGGAGGTCACAGTAAGACATTTAAAAATGAACTAGAAAAATGTTTAAATAGTTTATTGTTCTATGGATACTGAGGTGTTCTTTGTAATGATTGGACCAGTTTGGCAAGAAAAAAAAGGATTAACTATATCAGTTGCTGTATAAACCATGTCTTCCAAAACAGGTGCTTGAATTTTTCTCTTGCTGGTGATACTCCACCTGAATGAAAAAACACTCTGTCCAGCGTGCCTCAAGATAGCTGCTGTTTGATACATTATTTCTTAGCATCTAAGACTCACCAATTTCAGAGCATTGAGGCGATTTAGCATTGACTCTGGAAAAACTAACCATATTTTTACTGTTACAGGCAAGAGGCCTTGAAAATCTACAGATGAAGTGAACATTAGAGTTTGAAGTGGGAGTATGGTTCCATGGAACAGCAGCTTCTTCTGCAGAGGAGTAAATTGAAATCTCATTTATTCCAAGAGAATTTTCAAATCCAAACATGTTAAAAACTCCAAACTTTTTTTTTTTAAATAAGCTTCTACTTCATAAGATTTTTTAAATTTTATTTTTAGAATATGAAAGATCCAAATTGATATCTATAAGGGTTTTTTTTATTAGTTTCAGGAATTAAAAGTGGCTATATACATTTTTGTTCTTGTTTATTTGCTTTAAAAACACTGAAAGATTTCACCAGATGGAAGCTACTCCTTAAAAAAAAAAAAAAAAAAAAAAAGCCTTGNAAAATATTTAACTGAACTAAAAGAACAGACTTATTTTGCCCGCAACAGAATTGGAGCAATGGTGAAACTTGCAGCCAAAAGATGCCATTGCTATAACACTGGCAGAATACAGTTGTTACCAGGGATTACTTTCGCTTCCAAAGTAAACTACTACCATTTCAGCTCAAGGAGCTTTCCCTAACAAAGTAATCCATTATATTTCCTATGGCCTATTTAGTATAAGATGACATCTTTCAAGTAAACCCGTGGCCTGTATTTTGTCCCGTGAGTGAAATTCCACAACCACTCTTATTCAACCAGCTTTCTCCAAATCAACATTTTGCTTCTTTATTTTTCCTTTAGATAACTTTCCCTGCACAGTCCATCAGAAATGGTCCTGTGAGCTAGGCTGTGTACCTCTTTCATCACCACTGTTGAAGACAGTGTCTTTGGTATGTACCGGATGGCTCAAGGAGTACAGCCCCCCACAGCTGCACTGCAGGAGGGAGGGAGGACCCCAGAGGAGATGGGGATCATACGCCCCGAATCCCTAATGCCCTACATTCTCCATCACCACTCACATTTCTAGAAGAGTGGTTTAACACCCACGCAAACAAGGAGGCCACTGAAGCAATTTCATATTAATTTAAAAGGTGACACAATGTACAGGGTACTGAAATCGAAAAATGCTTATGAGCTAGATACTAAGCACAGCAGTTATGGTGAGTAAGAAGGTGCCACAGAGGCTTAAAATGGTTAGTAGAGCAAATAAACCTCTCCAAAAGAAAGCTCTGAATGTCAAAAGAATTGATTTTCAATGTAACTATCCGTATGCTGAGAATCCCCAGAGGGGCATTTTCAGCTGGGGTTAAAAAGTGATTATTTTAGTGCAAGGATGTATTCTTAAGCATTAAAAGGAAAAGTTGTGCCACCTGTCCGGTTCATGTAAAGTGGCACACAATCTCTGAAAGTCAGGCTCCAGACACTGATTTTTGTGACTAGATGCCAGGAAGGCTGTAAGCCAGTGCCAAAAACCTATATTTGAATGATCTCTTTGCCATATATAAAGGCATATTACTGTGGTTTTCTGGTACCCACGGACACACAGCCAAGAAGCACAGTCAGCATGCAAACCTAAACTCTACCACTTTTGTTCTGTCTTGAACTACAGATTTCAAACCAGAAAAAAATGGAGTCTTGAGCTGCAGAGAAGTGTTGGGTGGCATTAGGAGCCAGCATTCCTGCCATGTGTTGAAAAATGCATCTGGCATTCCTGGTCTGGTTCTAGCATTGGTCACTCTCAGGAGGAAACTGAGGTAGGTCCCGTCCATCAGTCAGCACTGGGCTGAGCTCCTCTCCCCCATCCTCCCCACTGGCACTTCAGTGCACACCTCTGATGGCTGCTACGTGGAGGTCTGGATCTGCAAATAATTCCAGCAGTTTGTGACCATTTGAATGGCAGTGCTTTGCTCCTCATGGCAGCGGGGAGGAGCACTGCTCCTCGCAGTGGTCGTTCATGGCTGGCAGTGGCTGGACTGTGTTTGTATCATTATACATAGCAGGGATGCTGTCGGGTAGATTTAAATTGTGACTTTTGTTTTATAGAAGCCTTGCTTGGTAGTGGTTGCTTAGGTCATTTCCAGGAAACTAGAGGAAATTAACAGTGACAGTATTTCATGTAACTGTATTGACACATGGGACCTTTCACACCGCCCTTTAGTTTTCAAGCCAGTATAGTGAGAACAATACAGGACCAAAATCTTGCAGCTTGCTGCCTTTCTTAGCTCTCCTCCACCTGTACTGAAATTCGCCCTGCCTGGCTGCAGGGTCTTCTCAGGATGACAGCAGTGGCTGCTCTGCAGGGCTATAATTCTCTCTGAGGAAGTTTTCCTATTACAGATGTCTTTAGACCTGGGATCAAATCAGACTTCAGCCTGTCATTTAAATACCTATTTCTGCCAGGTGCGCAAAGACACTGGCAATGGTTAAAAAAATTGTTTCTCAAGATTTTCAAAGATATAGCAACTACAACCGTATTAGCACGGACAGGCAAGGCGGCTATAGATTAATTAACTCATGTACCATTAGCTGTTCCACACAGGGTAATCAACATGAGGTAAATTACACAGGCTCTTAAGCAGGTTTTACAACCCACACTGAAATTCCTGCTGTTGAGTATGGTATGAAAGCCAGGTAGAAATTGCTGTGCTTCAGTAAAAGGTTGGAAGAACAAGAACTGACATATGTAAAGTGTTTGCTGCGGCCTTTCCTCTAGTTTCCCTGCAGAAATTTGCTTTCACAGGGTATCCTCTGGGAAAATATAAATAAATTTTAAAAATTACCCCATGACATGTATACACAATCCTCCTTGAAACAATGTAGAACAAGCCATAGCACCCCAATGCTGAGTATATATTCAAAGGTTAAGAATAAAAACATTCTTTGTGGATTTAAAAAAAACAAAAAATCAAGCTGCAGATGGGATTTTTTCTTTTTCCCTAAGAATTTTAAAGCATTGTTTATTACTGGCGACTGCTTTACTATTTTTCAGATGTCTAAACTGAGTCAGAGATATAGCTAAGACCTTCGTATAGCTAAGATCTAGAAAAAGTCCTACAGGATCTAGGCTTTAAAGTCTTAGCATCAAAAACTGATTTACATCATTACAATACATTCTGCCTCCATCAACTTCGAATTCAGGGTCCAGCCTCCAAAATGCATTCACAGCATATACGCAGTCCCTGCATAAAAGGAAAGTTAGTTGCCTTGGAACATCATTCACAAAAATTGGCCCATTGAGCAAGGAGCTCCATATCATAACAAAGAAGAAAGCTCAGGACCAGAATGCAACAAATTCTATTTTTCTCTTAGAGGTTTTTCTTGGCAATACTCAGTACTGTGGTTACCTAGGTCCTTTCCTTCAAACCAGTCACTTCTATCTTTGAAAATTAAAGTGTACAAGAAGGTGCCACATTTTAAACAGATTTAGGAGTCAGAGCACTCCTCCCAGCCACGAAAGATATATTTTCAGTCACCTCCTTTGTGAGAGGTTTCAAATGCACTTCCGTGTCTGGCAGGATATAGGCAAGCTGAGGGAGAAAGGGGAGGAATAAGATGGAATTAAAATTGTGGATTTTGATTCCCAAGTCCTGCTCTGCATATGTTGTTTTAGCTTCTAAGCATGGACACTAAGGACCAGATTTTTAGGATGTGATGAGGTGCACAGAAAAGCACTCATGCACCTGCCTCCCAGTTGTGAATCAGATTCATAAATTCACAGCAGCTTTTAGATCTGAGAGCAGGGTAAATCCTTGTCTTTCTGTCAAACGTGCTGTAAGTAAAGCCAGGAGGACTTGGTCCAGAATTCCTTTGCAAATGTCCGGCTTTGGGAAAAAATGTCCCATGTCTTTTTCATCGGTAAATATAAAAAGTCCGTGGAAATTCTGGCATGTTGTTGGTTAGCAGTAAAGGTTGCTAGTACACATTTTTTAACATTACGGTTGCCTCTGTACAACACAGACTGCTTTCTCCACAAACACACATGTGCTCTAAAGTGTCTGTGTGCGCTTGCGCACATGCGTGCTTGTGCCTCGGTGTGTCTCTGAGTGTGTTAGGCTTATTTTTCTTGAGCAGTGAAAGCTGTGCCAAAAAGTCTCTCCCTCTCAGCAAATCCAGACCAAGGCTGGAAGCCATGAGAATTAGCTGCAGGTGCTTAGGGTTTAGAAACTGCTGAAGGGACGAAAGACCAAGGTGCTGGCTCCAGGTTAGTTCTTATGATCAACTATTCTTTTTATCTTCCCATAAGATCACCTCACTCTTTTGTTGGCAAGGGGGAGGGAGAAGGGGNNTAGACTGTTTGATTTCAAATGGGAGGTGGAATTCCTCAGAAGATGAGCCTGTAGCGATCAGGAAAAGCAGATTAAGAGAAGCAGATGTGGGGAAGAAGGAAGATGAGGAGGGGGGGGATTTATTCATGCAATTTAGGATATTAGCAGTAAATTGAGGAGGCGGTTTGTTCTGCGTTTAGTCTTATACAAATTCTGCCCCCCTTTTCAGCACATTTTCCCTTTGTTTATCTCCTGAGAGATGCCCACATGTGTACAATACAAAGAATCGAGTCATAAAAGCGCAGGCCTGTCAGCCTCCCTGAGGACCAATTAATGGTGTTCCAAATCTTGTGGGCAGGCAGATGAAAAGGATACAGAGAGAGAAGGGGAGGTAGATGAATACTCAACGAGAGCAAGGCAGGTTTTTCAGATGTTGGTAAGAACTTCTTTAGGTATTCTTAGCTAACTTATTTGGGGTTTGGGTTTCTCTCCCACTTCTGCTGTCCCCTGGTCATAACTGCAACAGAGGGAAAAGCTGCACTTCAAAATATATCAATTAGGCTTATATCCAAACCAATAACAACACAATGCCAGTGCAGGAGAGGGGGCAGAAAAAGGCCATTTAGAATTTTTCCAAACCTCCTTTCATATATTGGCAGTTTTATTGATAGGTACTTGAGTTTATATTACCGTTTGTATCTCTGAGCTGGGTATTGCTCTGAATGCAGGAGGCTTTGTAGTGCAACCTTTTACTCCTATCTCACCCCCTACGTGTCCACAGGCCTTTGAACAGCAAGCGAGTGGCACTTTGAAATCAGGAGTTGAAAGTGTTTGACATGGAAAAGGGAGCATGAAAGTCTTGCTCTTTGAACCTTTTCTTTTCAAAGTCCCACAGAAGGTAGAGGCAGGACAATAATGGACAGGCTGGGGGCTCTCAGGGTGAAGTGGGGATATGTGGTAATGAGGTTTTAAGTGTTTCGGCGATTGTTCCACCCCACAGTTTCCTCCCTTATATACTCCCAGTGAATTAAATCTACTGCAAGATATCACAGAAATCTTTAGCTAGATATATATTCTGTCCCTGCTTAATTCATTCCTTGATTAAGGACTGGAAATTAAATTGAGCTGCTGAAAACAGGAAAGAATGGTCAAAATTATCATTAGGTTGCTGACTACTGAAGGAAGATCAATTTTGTTTGTTTGTCTGTTTTGTTTTCTAATTAAATGAAGCCAGATGTACAGTAAATGCAAGTTGCATGAGAAATGCAGCCAGCTGTTGCATCAAATATCACGTGCAGGCCCCTCCATTCTTGTACATAAACTCACCGTCTCTCACCTGTTGGGGTCAGGAGGGTGAATTAGTAACCTTGGCAGCTGCTAAGATTTGCTTCAGTTACTTTACCTGCATGTGAGATAAGTTAGCATGGAGAGAATGAAAGAAACTTGGAGGCCCTGAAATGAAACATCTCATTTAAGAGCTTCATTATATTTAAGAAGAGAAGAAGTAGAAGGCTAAGTTATTATTCTGTGAGGTTCATGAGCTGATCTTTCACTCTTTGGAGAAAGATTAAAAAAACCCCAAGCTCAGAAACCTCTTTATAATGCATCTTCTCAATTGTGTAATCCTCTACCTGGGAAGAAAAAAAATCCTTTCTGAGTGATGTAGCAATCATTCTACACACTCAAGCATGAAATTTCATCACCATTATCTTAGCTTGGATGACTGTACAGATGTTGTTTGGCCATAAAATGTATTCAGCCCTTTTTTAAATCTGACTACTGTATCTGACTCGATGACCTCCTGCAGCAGTTGGTTCCACGGGTTTGGACTGTGCTTTGCTGAGGAAAATTTATTTGTATTGATTATAGAATTAGCCAAGGTAGGAGAGGAATCACTGAATAAAAACTCACTGTCAAAATGCCCCAGAATGTTCTGATCTGTCTATTTTGAGTGATGTCTTTAGCTTCTAGTGTCATTAATCCTGCCTAACACTGACCCTTGTTGGAGCTAGATCCAGAGAAGGTAAATGGGTGCCATTCTTTCAAAATGGCTGATGCTAGAGTCCTCCAGCAAAAAATCACTTTTAAAAAGAAAAACTGACCCTGAATTTGAATTACTTGAGATGGACTGTTTTAATTTCCCACATGGAGCATGCGTAATGCAGACATTAATCTGACCTGATGCTAGCAGCCACTTCTACTGAAGGCCAGTAAAGCTGGTGCCACCACACTGCTGTGAGTGCCACGCATGCAACTCCAGCTTTCTTGCAGAACTTCAGTAATGCCTGTGGGCACCCCTCTGCTGAAGGGTCACTGTGCCATGCTTGCGGTAGGATTAGTGCCTGAGAGGCTGATATATAAGGAGATCTTCTTGGGAGCTTTTGGAGGCCACCTCTGGAAGTCCCCCTGCTTCAAGGATTAGAAGCAGAAATTAGATTCTTCCTTTCCTTTTCTAAATGTGTAGTTTTAGCCCTTCCCTTTGCAAAGTGAGGCTTGAGGTAGTGAGGGAAACAAGACTCTCAAGGAGAAGGATTCTCTCTGATTTCTGTGTCTCAGGGATGTCTTTGGGGTCCCAAAGATATGAACTTCTTAAGGCTTTTTAGAGGGCTGTTTACAGTTTGCGTGTTGACAAGTATTGTGGCTCACTGCACGTCCAGATTTAGAGTTTCCTCCCGTGTCAGATGGCATAGATGACCATTCACCATGCTCACAAAGCACAAGGGGCTGTGTGATGTGAGATGGAGTGGGGCAAGGGAACTAGCACAGGGCTGATTCTGCTCCCTCTGGAGCCCAGGTCAGCTCGCTTCACCTGCCTGCTTTAATTCCTCAAGCTATCAATCAAGGTTGGGAGTGATTGTCTACATTATAAGCCTAGGTATATTGACTAATTAGCTGCTGTATGTACAAGGGTATGCCTACTCACAGATATGCAAAATCAAATGCTTACCAAGTCTTCTGAGCCAGGGTTCTGGTGACCTACCTGACCTCATGGGTCATAATTTGCTATTCTTCTTAATTCCCACAGGTCTAAAATACTATTTGTGGTCAGGATCTGGTGTGTATTTCCTTTGAGATCAGGGCAACAACTATATATTATAACAGTTTAAGTAATGGAATAAGGCTTAAACATATTCTCAATGTTTTTTCTCAAATGGGTTTGTTTCTTAATATTTTAAAAATCTAAACATTTGATAATGTCATGTCCAAGAACATATTTAGGTAAGTGTTCTTAAATCATGTATATTTGGCATTCATATGACCAGACTGAATGGTAATGTTCATCACATAGTGGTAAGAGCAATGGTGTTAAATGCAATACTTAACCATCTGGAATGAAAAATAAAGAAATAAGAGCATGTTGTAAATACCTGAGTTCTTTCTTTATGACCTGGCAGAATCATGTTGGAAGCAGGCAATGAACACAGTTGTTTGTCATACCTCTGTCAAACCTCATTCCTGCATCTCAAGGCATTGAACTACATTGACTAGCACTGAGTCTCACATGGTTCTCCAAAACCTGCCCCTACATATGCTTTTGATTTTTCTGCCAAAAGTCCTAGTACTATTTTAAAATAATGATATGATATGCCTTAACAACATGACAGTCTCTGAAATAGTGTGCCCTGATTTGGTTTGAAGAACTTAAATAGGATACTCTCCCCTCAATTTCCTAGCCCACTACCTGTTTTTTTGCATGTATGCTTTCCTCATAAATTAATTCCTCTAGTGTATTGACGTCTTGGTTTTGTTTTTCAGTGTTCTCACTTCTTTTCTCTAAATTCCAGATGGCATGTGTCCCTGTTATAACTCAATACAGGTTCCAGTAGGTGGTATGCTACCTGACACATGACACAAATTGGCCCCAAAGTTTGCTCAATTTTTGATCCTCTCCAGGAATTTGTATTAATCCCATCAGAGCAAATTTAGCTATTTTAAAAGAGACTTCCACTCAGGCCAACAACCCAAATTACTGTCTGTTTTGAAAGTGGAATCTGAAGAGACTTCTCTGGAGCATTCAGAGCTGTATCTCACAGGTAAACTTTCACACAGCCCTAGCAATGGGACTTTGTCTCCTCAGACCACATTTCACAGCCTAACTGACCTCCCTGCTAGGGTGCTCTATTTTGAAGACCCAGTTGATTATTTTTTTTCTTCTTCACTTGCAGCTGTAGTTATAATCTCATATCCCATTTAATTTGTTCCTCCCCATTCTCCACACAAGATTAGGAACACTTGTAGAGTCTTAACATATATCCTCTCTTAATTATCTCATAGCTGAGCCATACATATATAGCTCTTTTTATCTTCCCTCATATGTAAATTCTTCTGGTCCCCTGACCATTTGCATTTCTCTTCTCTGAACTTTCTCTAATTTGTCAATATGTTTTTGGTAATTAAGATTCCCGCAACTAAATGCAATGTTCCATATGCCTTCACGCCAGATCCCTACAGATTTTCAGGAGAGGTCACTGCTCACAGCTGGGGCCAGATTTCCAAAAGCACTTTGAAAGTTGAGTGGTTTTGAAAATATGGCTATGAAATATCATTACGGGAGCTTTTGGTTAAGGAGCATTTTGAAAATCTTAGCTCTCTTGTAGGTGTCTAAATGGAGTTGGGACTCTGTTAAAAATGTGGTACCATTAAAAATCTTGAGCACATTAATATCTGTCTCAAATCCCTTTTGGAAATTTGTACTACAGAAGAGAATTTTTTTTTTCCTTCTCCATATCTTCTATTTCTATTCATGTTATTAAGATTGGTGGTATTTGTCACGCTATATTCCTGTGTATGGTTGTAAGTAAACAAAGTTTAGCTTTAAACTCTACCTAAACAGGTAATTTGTAATGTTGCATTAAAAGTAGTTAATAGTCATGGAAGAATGATGCCCAAATACGCTTACTGATAAGGTGGATATCTGTGCCAGCTTGAGATGTTTTTTACACATCACAAACAGTGCAGACATTGAGCAAAACTGAGTAAATAAAACGGGCAGAATGGTTAGTTCGCTGGTTTTTTTCCTATGAATAGTCACGATTTTTACTAATCTGTTTATTTAAATATTGTCTCAGTGGAAAAAGGCAAAACTGTCTTTCTTCTGTTGAATATAAATGGCTTAACCAACACTGTCTTGGCACTAAGTTGTGGTGCTTCATACAGATGAGTTCCATTCTTTGGGATCAGTTGGGAATTTATATTTTGTATTTGGGGGCAGAAGGAAAAACTATTCCAACCTCTTTTTCTAACTCCCCAGAGCACCCATATCATTGACAGAAATGACGTGTTTTTTAAACATCATACATCTAGGAGCCAAAAATGATTGATGTATGGTATGGGACACACTACTTCAACAATACCGTTCACAGAAAAATTCTTGTTTTCCTTCAGTTACCTCTACGAAGCTTCATACTGGACAGTACTGAGAGGAGGGGAGGGAGGACAATTTTTTATTTTTATTTGTGGAGGGAGCTTAAAAATGCAAAAGAACTGCAGTTGAAAAATAAATTGCAGAAGGTTAAATAATCTGGATCCTTTTCTATGCTGCAGTAAACATATTCACTAGACAGTTAAAAAATTGTTTATGATATGCCTAATAGAGTCATTCTAGTTTATCAGTTAAGTATGTATTCATAATTTTTTAAAGGGAATATTATTTACCCAGAAGACCAGAACAGTTTCTAAAAGAGCTTTTCCAGTCCATCATGTAAATATGTATTTGGGACAAGTGCTGTGTGTACAGTATTAAAAAAAATCCTCTGAAAATCTCTTTGAAAAGTTATTACACATGTCCACTGCTGCAGCAAAGTTTTAAATATTCATATCTCAGCTGTTTCCTTTTTCAGATTTCTCAATTTGGTTTGAATATATTGCTGGTGAATTGCTCTGCAAGAGCTTCATTTGTTGAATGTTAACAGGCTCGTATCCCAAAGGACTGCTCATGTGTGTCAAGCTACATATGTGCTTAAATCTTTACCCACTCAGGGACTTCATTTTGTTAGGCTAACTTAAATATCACATTCATGTGAAAAGAACTGTCATCCTCACATGCTCACAAATCAGTAGAGATTGTTTATCTACCTCTTATCTGTCTCTCCCTCCCATTTTCCTTTTGGCAAATTATCTGCACACAACAATGTGTCTCCATTATTTAGACTCTGATGTACATAGGAAAGCCCTCTCTGCCCTGCAAACCATCATCAGATAAAGCCCTTCAGAAGTTGTTTCAGAGGTCCATAGCACAGGATGCTGAAAGATGGCAAAAGTGGATGTAATGAAAGATGTGTATCTCTGCTATGTTGAGATTTGGAGCTGGTATTGCCCTTTCTCTGTGATACCAATTGTGTTCAATAGGTAAAACCAGGTGACAGGGAGAATGTTTGGAAGAAAGAAAGAGGGGAAGTCACAGTGTCATAATAATAACACCTCTTTGTGGTTGGCCTGGACACCAGAAAACTGTGTGTGGACACCTACCATGTCTGGGTAGAGGTGAGAGTTGGTCAGGAAGCTTACTATCATTTACATAATATGTTGGAGATTTGGAAAATGTTTTTCTTTCCCTTTTCCACAATCAAAAAAAAAAGCAAAAATCTTTCAAGAAACAGAGAACTATAATATTGCCTTTTGGAAATTAAAAAAAAAAAATAAAATTCAAAAAGGAATGAAAGCCCAGCTCCATGTTCTTCAGTATGTACTTTGCATGAGTTTGCTAGAAATCCAGTTACTAATTCATAAAGTTGTAGGGGATAAAAATGGGTTTATATGTGTATTGTTTTGCATTCATGTTTTTGTTTTCTCTGTGAGTGCAAGATTGGTATACAGCAGTACTAAACCTGAGTCTGGGTATGTTGTATTAATTTGGCAGTGTTACAAATGGTTATACAATGTGATAGATTAACTAGAGAATCAGTATTATACCAGAATTATTTTCTGAAGTAACCATTCTAACATAGACCTGAATACATCTTAGATACAATGCCTTTCTTATGTGTCTGACTGTATGCCAGTGCAGAATGGTATTTCTTTTTAATTCCATTAATATGAATTTTACACTTTATTTCAATTTTGCATTGATTTGCATTTTAGTGTAGGTTTTGCAGAAATTTAAGAATCAAAAGTTAATTTTTTTTTTTTTTTATCCCCATGATAAACTGTTTTGGGTTTCTTTTTCCTTCAGTAACATCATAAAAATTTGATTCTTCAGGGCATTGAAGCAAAGTTCCCATTGACTTCACCAGAATTTCTAGCTGTTTCAATAATGGCAAGGCTTTAACCAAAAGAGCAAGCACAAAAGCATCAAAATTTGGAAAATTTAAATTTATATCATTGCAGATACAAGGAGAAAGTATGGAGTGTCTAAGCAAACATTTGGCATGTTTTCATTCTTTCACAATGCTCTAAAATACTGTTAAATTCTCACTGGGGTGGGGGTGTTAATATGAAAACTGACAGCTGTCTTGAATTTAAAAAAACGTAAACATGGATCCAAATTTTGAAAGACTCTGGAGTTCTTCCAATAAAATAAAAGCAGTAAAAATTTCCATGTACTTATTGCAAAACAATCAGTCTGAACCTTTTTCAAAAATGAATATATTTACATACAAAATTCCTATCTTTCCCAAAATTCTTGTTGTGAAATCTGTCATGACAATTTTTGTCAACATTTTTATTGAAATGGATGTCAGGATTTTTACTAAAAACAAAGCTTTAATTACATGAAAAAGAAGATAAATCAACAACTTTGCCTAAATTCCAAGCTAAAAAACCTTGAAAACTCACCTTTAACATTATGCGAATAAAAGATCAACATCTTCTTTAGAATCACTTTTCCATTTCTGAGAAGGTCAATTTCAGAATGGAATTTTTTGTTTGTTTTCTGTCTATTTTTCTGTCTTTCTCTCTATATTTGACTGACCAGAGTTGTAACAAAAGAGGAGCAGAAAATCCTCCAGCATGTGTCAGAGCTTGCCTAATTTTTGTTATTGTTGCTGCTGGTATGTTTGGTTTGTGTAAGAGATTTCATTTTCTAAATTTGATTTGAAGACTGCAAAATTGTTTACGGTATTAATGTTTTACTCCATGGATCTTTCTTTCCCTTTTTTAGAAATCCGTGGCCAGCAGCACCATCTGAATTTGTTCTGTGACTACCAGTGTACCTTCTTGTTCATTCCGACATACTTCCCAGTCTGCTCTACTTTATGCAGGTCAGAGGGGATACTCTCCTCTCAGTGGATATACGCAATATTTTTCAAAGACAAATATGTATATAAGGCAGTGGCTATGTGCTGTAAGTTTAAGGCCTTCCAGGTAAGGATTTTCTTTTTTAGCTAATATAAGCACTGTGCCCAAATCTTGCTCAATTTAGAAATGTTCCATTCACATACCTGAAGACTTGCTTTTAAGCCACCTTCTACACATTGCATGGAAATTTGTTATGATGATTACGTTAACTATTAATTTTTAATCTGGGGATTATTAATAATACTATTAGCATCGTAGAATCTTGATGTTTTTATGGCCCTTTAAAACTTTATCAGTGCTCTTACATTTGCTATTTCAACTCTCTCCCTCTCCTGTGGCTCTTGTCATGAATTGGCTGTGCTCTTCTCCACTATTCCCAAAGGGAGAATCTACTTAGTTATTCCTAGGAGGTTACTGAGCCTGCTTAAACACAAACATATTGCCCTGTTTAATCATTTTCTTGATCTTGTATTTCTTGTTTTCTGTTTGTTTTTTACTTTAGTAGTTATTGCAAGTAGCCTGAGGAAACATTAAACTGGTAAAGCTCTTCTGCTTCTAGGTCATTGGTTTTCATCTATATAAAGTTGATCACCATCAGACAGTAAATCTATACAGGAGAAAAGGTGATTTCTAACTAGTGGATAGTGTGACTTTATATCTGTTAAATTATAGAGGTGGACTATAAAACCTTGTCCTGGTTTTGGCTGGGATAGAGTTAATTTTCTTTCTAGTAGCTGGCATAATGTTATGCTTTGCATTCACTATGAGAAGAATGTTGATAACACACTGATGTTTTCAGTTGTTGCTAAGTAGTGTTTAGACTAAGTCAGGGACTTTTCAGCTTCTCAAGCACAGCCAGCAAGAAGGCTGGAGGGACACACGACATTGGGAGGGGACACAGCCAGGACAGCTGACCCCAACTGGCCAAAGGGGTATTCCATACCATGTGATGACATGCCCAGTATATAAACCAGGGGCAGTTGGCCGGGGGGGACAGGTGGCTGCTGGGGACTAACCAGGCATTTGTCTGTGAGTGGTGAGCAACTGCATTGTGCAGCACTTCTTTTGTATATTCCAATTTTTTTATTATTATTGTTGTCTTTTTTGTTTTGTTTTCTTCTTC
>VYZV01013126.1:1609-14697 GCA_013401275.1 Pandion haliaetus
TCATGTGAAGGCAAACTGTAAAAAAAAAAAAAAGTCACGAGGTGAATATTTGATTAGAACAAATACAGATCTGAGAAACAGGAACAACCTCAGATATGCCTTATGTAACTTGTGCTTTCATAGAAAAATGAAAAGGAATTTAGATCAATGACATAATTATGAAATGTTACTCTTACCCTTAATTGCTTCTACTTAAGAACATGAAAAGCCTAGTTTCTAAAGTATGTGTCTGTGTATGTAATTAACCTATTCAGTTGCATGAAATTTCAATTTACTCTCAATTCATGATAATAAGGTGATACATTACTAGTAAATATCTTGGTTTAAATTCCAAATTGTGAACATCTTTAAGAGCTAAACTGATATCCCTATTTCCAGCTGGCCTTTTTGTGCCTGTTTTCACTGAGATGTTTTAAGGTCTGAAGGGATATTTTGACCAAATCCTTCTGAGGAGGAACTTAAAGACAGATAAATGCTCTGTCAGAGTCAGTATTTAGAAAAAAAAAAGTGTCTGAAAAAAAGAGAATTGTTTACTATAACTTTTTAAAAATCTACTTCCAATTTTCAGCTTTTCAAGCTCTTAGAATAACATTCTAGAATAACATACTTCTGGCTGCTCTGGTTCCCACGTACTCATTACTACTCCCACCTGATGTTTGACTTGCTGGTTAGCAAATCAAAGAATTGAAACAGTCTGAGAAATGAATGACTGGGCTGGTGGGTGGGCTCTGGGTTTAAACAAATAAACAAACAAGCAAAACACATCATATCCTCATACTTCATTTCTATCTGTGTCTACACTGGCATAGGATGAGGGGGTTTTATTCCTCAGTAGATGAGACTGGACAGCGTAAGTTATGAAAAATAACTAAAATCCAGTTAACCATTACACTGTGTGTTTACATATACTTTTCTTCTATGAATGACGGTCAGAAATGGGATGTTGGGTAGAAGAACTTGTTCTGTTTTATAAGGGGTAAGACTGAGGCAAGGGCAGCTCAGAGTGTACACGTGGCCCTTGGTTAACAAGTGTGCTTGGTACACAGTACTGCTTTATTCTATTCTACTTGTTTCTTTAGCACTCATCACTGTAATACCTGAGAGCTAAACTCATGGTTTCTGCTCTTGGGTTGCAGGACTAGCTTTCTCTTCCTCGTTCATATCAGAGACTCTTTTTGAAACAAGTAGCAAAGTAAGAATGCCTTAAGATAGAACAAGCTAAATAATTTCCAAGGTGCAGAGCATGAGGCCAAAAGTCTAGACACATGTACAGTTTTGACTTGCAACCCACTCTCCTAGAGGGATTCAGAACAGGGCACCAATCACAAGCCTGGAAGTACAGGTGTTATAGGGAAATTCAAGCTCTGTGTTCCATCTTTATGTGGAAGAAAGCCAGTACACGCTGTATCTTCTTGTCCGCTTGGTAGAAAATCCAAAGGATATTGCAAGGTGTATTATCAACATAGTCCTCAAGGATCAGTGAAAGGAACAATTCAGGAGTTATTTGAATAGTCCAGGATATAAAACAGTAATCAATGATTTATTCATATATTTTTGTGCTGTATTTATCTATTTATCCTTGTGACTGGCTGTTGTTTAATTGGACAGTGATTACTCTGTCCCAGGGAGTTGGCTCATGCATATCTGTTAAACATATTCAACTTCGTATGTCACAGGTGTAACAGTAGTAAATCATGTAAAATGTTGGTTTAGGAAGAGATAAGCTATAGTTTAGCTTCTCCAAATTTGAAGAAAAGAATGCCATGAAAGGAAGCAATGCTGTGTGTGATGAAAGACAGGAGGAAGAGGAAAACGTGGTTAAGATAGAACAGCAATGTGTAGGCTAGTAAGATTCTAATGAGTGGCAAGAAGAGAGTTTACAGTCACCAATCTTTCTTCCACTGTTCCTAAACTTAAAGTTTAAACATTTTCATGCACACAGAAAGCTTGTTTCTTCTGTGGTAAAGGATGGATCACCAAATTATAAGATCCTGACCCTTTACCCCACAACACATAGCATACCTTGGAGTCCCAGTAGATGCTAAAACCTGTAGCTAAGAGCCTAGAGACTGCAGAGGTTCCCTTGGAGATGGACTTAGTTAAGTTGCAGTTTAAAGAAATACAGAAGCAATTGCCTGAAGTGAGTTTTGTGAAGGGGAAGTGGAAAGTGGCTGTTGTATCAGGACTTCTTCCCAAGATCAATTTTAAATGGGGTTAGTTAGAGGGGATTTTGGACAGCAGTGTGTCTTACACTTAACAAGACTTAGAAGATGATGAGAAGATCAGAAAAAATGGCTGAGGGGGGAAGTAGGAGTCAAAAGCATGTACCTAGAAGAACTGGGGCAGATGGAAGGAGCTGAACAGTCTGTGGGGAGCTTAGAAGACCTTCATTAATACTGTGTTCTGGAAGGGAGACCAAGATTAGCTCCTGCTTATGAATTAAAGTTTTCCACAAGTTTGGTGCTAACCAATACAAGAGCCTCAAAGCTTGTGCTTTCTTTACTGTGCTGAAGATTGTATCTGACAGGAGACGAGAGGAAAAGGGGGAACTCTCTTGTTTCCTGCCAGCCATTACCTTGTGTGCCTATTTTGTGGAGAGGACTTTTGTTATGTTTGGTTTTGTTTAGCAAGATACATGTAAGTGATACTTGCTCAGATAATCTCAACACAGAGTAAGCTGCGTTAAGCTTACGTTACACTAAGTGAAAAAATGTATAAGCCACTTTTAAGCTCCAATTTTTATGCCTCTGCAGAGGCAAAATAAAGCACTTGTAGGGAAGTGTTCTCCTCGACCGTCTGCGTGCTGTGGATCTGAGAGCAAGCTATGGAGAGGGCTCAGTAAGAAGACTTAGCAGATGGTACATATATGATGTTGATGAGGGAAGAATACAGAGAGAAAACTGTATTTGTCTTAACTTGTGGAAAAAAACATAATTAGTACATCTGTAAAATGATGGAAGTTAAGCCCTAAAATTACCCCATAAACTCTCTTTTATAATTTTCATTAACCTTTCTTCTCAAAGTAGTTAAATAAGTTTTCAGTGCCAAATTTAGGAGGAGGGGGAAGGAGAAGCCAAGGTAGTTGCATGCACCAGTTATTCAGATCTGGTTTTGTCCGTAGTGATTTTTCTAGCTGCTGTTTTTCTGCCAGGAAAAAAAATACTAGCTCTAACCTGAGTAGCTCCAGTACCATCTGTATCTGATGACTGAGCTGGTAGGTCCAAATTCTCTCCAGATACAAATTGGCACAGTGAACTCAGTGGAGTTCAGCCATTTACACCAGTAGAGACTTTGGCCCTTATGTCTTCTTTGCCTTCATTCTACCTAAGATACTCCCCTGCAGCCTCGCAGTTCTTTGTGGGTTTGCTCTTTCTGATGTATTTATGAATGTTCCTCTCCAGGCTTTATGACAGATATTTTGCACAGTGCCCTGTTACTGTAAGCCAGGTGCTTTCATCCTTAATGAACAATTTCCTGGAAAAAAAAAGAAAGAAATAAACAATAGATAAAGTAGGTCATGGAGAGAGCAGAGTCTAGAGCTTTGCATAGTGATGTAAAATTAAATAAGGCTGGGGTCATGTTCTCCTTTATCTGTCCAGTTACTGCTCTAACAGTGTCTGTGATGGTTCCTGGAAAGGTGAGGATATTTTGGGAGACTGTTTGGATCTGCTGGGAATTTTGGCCACAGTCTCCTCTTCTCTCTGCTCTGCACAGAGGAGAAAACAGGCACAGAAGTGTAAGGCTTGGATGTTATGAAAGAGCATTTGCAGATGCTGTCACTGCCCGTTTTAACCTGTTGAGACTCATCTTAGTGAAGGTGCAGTTGGGTACTGCTCTGTAGCTGAATGAAGACTATTCATGGTTCCTGTCTTTGGTCGTATAGCTTGAAGGTCTACAATCAGTGGTAGGTGGTCAAGGCATGCAAGTTTAAGTCTAGACTGCAGAGACATTTTGCTTCTTGAAGTGACCTGTATTCCTGAGCCCTGCGGCCAGCCCTTTAGGCCCAGCACTCCTCCTTTCGGGTTCACAGCTGGGTTCACAGGGGAATCAAGGCATGGAAAGGGATTTGGTGTGTGTCTGAGTCTTGCCATGACATGGATTCAGGCTTTTGCTAGGACTTAAACCTGACCTCACATTTTAATATGCATCTTGCGCTTCCGTTAGAGGTGTTTTGGGAGACTACCTTTAGGCACTTTGAGTAGGTGCCTTCTTACCGGCACAACGTGTGACCAGCTGGTGGATAGTTATGAGGCAAAAATCCTGCAGCATGTCCCCTTATAGTAGTGACCAGCAGTAATTGCAAAGTCCTTGTTCACACATTATGAGCTTCTCCGTGGCATCAGCTTTCTGTCCTAGAGAAGGGCAGATCTGTTCAGCCTATTTTCCATGTTGGATGCCTAAACCTAAGAGCTTATAGCCATTTCTAGGCACCTAAGCAACTGGCCTGATTCTCAGATAGACAGAGGTTTGTGCATGCTCTGAAAATGAGATAAATTATGGGGGCTCCTAACTTCAGGCTTTTAGCTTTGACATGATTGAACCAAATACCATTCCTCCAGTATTGATAGTGTTCCAGATATGCCCTGTAAGAAGCACAAGAAAGCACAAAGGATTGTTGCAGCTTCTGAGGAAACCTCTCATATTTCAAGTAAAATTGGCAGTTTTTAAGTGGCCACTCTAATTCTTAAGTCATTAGAAATCTAAAAATTGATTTAACATTTATCTCATATTTAGCAGACATTCACAGAAAAAATTATATTCTGTATGGGTCAGTCAATGTTTTTAATAGCTGTGAAGTTAAAAAATTTAAGATTAAGATTTCAAGAGGTTGAGGGGGAGATTGAACACAGGAAGAGAACATCGGAGGGCTGTTGTAACCGAGAATGCCAGGGAGGATAAAGCACTGGGAAAACCCAGAGGAGGATGATGAAGATATATGCTATTGGACCAGTGGGGTTAGTAAAGGTATAGATGCAGAGGAAGCAAACATCATTTCCTTACTGTCTTAGGAAAAAACTGAAGATAAAAAGCTTTGCCCTGCCTGCAACATTTTTGAAAATACATGTTTAGTTTCAGTGTTCATTTTATTCCGATGTTCGGTTTCGTTTTATTTGGATCACTACCTTGAAAGTTCAAGGCATTCACCAACTTTAAAGCCAAATTGGAAAAACTGAATCTGGATTCTCAGTGCAGCTCCAAGGCTTGCACATCAGCCTTCTCCCATAAATACTGCACTGTTTCTGGAAAAGAAGAGATGGGTCTTTAAATGAAATATGAGATGTAGCATTGGGATGTGATAGTACTGCTGTAGATCAACAGCCATCAATCTGTGTTACTTAATTTGTCCCTGGCTCAGCTGTTCACTGTACTTGGGACTTTTTTGCTGTTTGTTTCATTTTATTTTCCTCTGAGATAAATGAAGACAAAAAGAAGGGGCCAATTGTTCTTGACAAATTGAAGTAATTTTTAAAAATATAACTGTAAAGGATATTCTACATTTTCAAGTGGCACTTTTTTTCCTGACTTTCGCAGCCCTTTCACAGAATCATACTTAATTTATTTCACTGCATGTATATTAAACATCCTTATATTTCATTGCATGTTATTCCCATTTTCAGATCAACTTCACTTGCACTCTTCAAATGCTGTAAAAAAATTCTGTTGGAATAAATGCTTGGGGTTTTTTAGCTAAATACTTAGAAACATGTTATGCCTCATCTGGGCATGCCTGTAACACTTAGGTTGCTTTATTTATCCTGGGTGTTCTGGGGATACACAGTCTTTGTTGCTCTAAGTGTCTAAGGAAGCATATGTTGTAATTGTTTGACATCTTGAACATGGATTAGGTGGGTGGCTATATGTAAGCAAGCTAACTTGAGTTCTCAGGAGATCAGGTTTTTGGTGTGTGTCAGCTTACTTTCTCTTCTGAAGTAATGTATGTGAAGAAATATCTGAAATATGCATGGGATAGTGAATATAAATACACTGTTAAATCAGTAGAGAATGTGACTCCCCACAGTTTCAGCAGCTTTAAAATTCCACTATACAAGAAGACTGGTATCAGTACGGGGGACACTACAGCACTGGCTGGCTTCCTCTGCCATCCCCTTACAGCAGTGGTCAGATGGTGAGGTCAGGGTAGGAGGGTTAAGCAGGCAAATGGATAAAGTGGCTCTTTCTGACTTTCCTTGTTTACCATGTTTTACTTGAGAGGGCTCAGAGATGACTGCCCTGGGAGGGTTTCTTAGCTTGCAGGAGGTCATCTTCTGTTGAACATACTGCAGGGTACCAGGATTTTGCCTTTGAAGCCTGCCAACACCAACTTACTTTTGGCAGAAAGTGCCGGTGGAATGTCAGCCATCTCCCTGTCCTAACTGGCAGCGCTTGGAAGATCAGGTCAGGGCTTAGGTGCTACGAGGAACACTAACGTTTCAGTGGACTTGAGTTTGGATTACTAACTTAAAGGGCCAAATGTTCAAAGGGCTGGCTTCCAATTTTACACTGGTAGTTGAGTACAAGTACAAAATTATGGGCAGAAAATCACAGATAATTTTTTTCCAAGCTGACCTTTCTGAAAAGGAGGCAGCAATTATCGGTATTTGGGCACTGTTTCAGCAATGTTTTTAGGTGTTGTTAATGTAATATTTTCATTATATTTCTGCTGGACTATTGATTAAATATGCAATTACTTAAAGAAATTTAGTATTGTAATGAATAATATCTTTTTGGACTGGCACTTGTGCTTTGCACAAGCGTGCATAGTTATTGAGTTTGTGTAAGGTACTGATAAGAGTGTCCGCATTTCTTTGTGTGCTGATGTTGATCTCATAGAGTGGATGGGTAATGCCAAATGTGTTTATACATTGTTGCTTCAGTATCTAATCATTTTTCAGTTTGTAATACGCTTATTCTTAAAGCACCTGGCAGGTTGATCAACCCTGTTGTCTGTTGATCAACCCTGTTGTCTGTGGAAGATTCTGAGACTTTGAGAACTTCTGTGTCCTAAATTTCACCTGACGTTTCAAAGCTCAGTGTTGTATGGTGGTGAAGTGCCTCTGAAGGCTCAGAGCTAGCCTACAGAAAATACTAGATGCAGAACTTGGGTGGAATTTGAGCTACCTCAGTCTAGCCCACTTGCTAACCCAGTGTCACGCCTTAAGTCTTTTGATGGTATGATTTAAACTCAGGTCGTCTGAATCCTAGACACATACACCAGCCTTTGTCTTGATAAACATATTTCATTAGCCATAACTAAACTAATTGCCTAGATTGCTTGCCTAGTGGCACAACTCTGGTATTTTGACCCAGTTTTCCTCTGAGAGCACTGAAGGAACAATCCTGAGCTTCCAAAAATAACATTTGATAGATTGAGAAGAGCTTACTTCATTATTTATTCCTGCTTTGTTGTAGCCCAGCTCCCAATGACTCCAGTAGAAGTCAGCTTATCAGAATGCTTAGCACTGAAGCAGATCTTCAGACTTCATAAGATATCCATGGAACTGTAACAATGTTCACTGTAGCAATTGCAACTCACAATGATATATTTTAGAGCTTAGAGATTTAAAGCAACTTAAGAGATTTGAACATTTGGTTCCCATTAAAATCAGCTCCCAACCCAGTTTTGGAAAACAGAACAACTGTGGTTCAAAGAATATAAGGGAGAGTCATGAGGGCACTCTAGCAGTTAGGGCCCCGGTGCATTTATCCAGTCTTTCAAAGAAAGCCTCTAAAATTACATCTTGGGAAATTTAATTAGTTCCTTTATTTTTACTGAACAGCACCTACTTCACTGAATGGTGTAGCAGAGGTGGCTGCTGCTAAGACTAAGCAAACAGGACTCAGGATGTAGCTCTTCATACTTTTCCTTGATGACTTACCCATAAACTATGAAAATCTCTAAATTTTGCTTTTATTCTTTTATTTCCTAAGTTATGTTAAGTACAGAAAATAGCATAGAATTGTTTAATTTGTTTCATTCCTAATATTCACTGTAACTCCAGCCACGGACTTTGGTTGAGCAGCAGAGGAGCACAGTTAACTTTCAGAGAGAGCATAGAATAGTTAAGGTTCTTGCTTACTTTTATTGGTATTATCCTTATGGCTAGAAGGACAAAGTTGGAACAAACTTGTCTCCATTGTACGAACTGAAGCGTAAGGTAAGAAAGATCCTAGTTTTGTACATCTGGTTGGTCTGTTCATAGCTTGTGCCACTGCCGGGATTGGCCCCTTCAAGGAACTGAACTGTACAAACTGGTCCTGTGCCATGAGCCTGTGAGCCTTCACAGGATACTGCGAAGGAAACCTGCTGAAAGTCAAAAGCAGTTGTGCTGTCCTGGTCAGCTCTGCTTCTCCCCTTGTCTATGTCGCCTCCAGGTGACAAGAAACTTATGTCTGGAAATGGTATCAGGGATGTTTGTGAATAGTAGTGACTTCTGTATCTCCTCCAAGTATTTCCAGCTATTGAACTGCCTTCTTGAAATCACAGGCAGAGATGCACACAAACCTTAAAGAGAGCAGTGCTTAAGGAGAACACGGAAAACTGAATATATGACTGACAGCATGGGCTTTGTAGCACAAATTATAGACCAGTTGTTTTGCCCTGCATGTAAGGGGTAATAATTTGCCCTCAGTACAATGACTCCTAGAGGCTTAAATAGACCCTGTTAACTGAAATACCATCTTTTGTTAACAGAGGCAGCTTCTTGTCTGCTGTCTTCCCGCATTAATCGTGCAAGATGTCAGCAGAGGGAACGCAGCAACCCAGTGCATAGTCTGATGTTTCTGCTAGTTCTTGTATCGCTTGAATTTCTCTGTGCTCAGTTGATAAGAATCACATTGGCAGTGCTTTTGTATTCAGTACCTAATCCTTCCTGAAGTGTTTATCTGTTTAAAACAGCTTTAAATTTTCATTCAAAACAAAACAAAACCAGAACCTGTCATTGCCAATATTTCTGTTGGTCGTGGCAACAATTTTTAGAGGTGGCTGGCGAGTTTGAGTGGCTTAGTACTTGACTGCCCAGATTAAAACAACCTGTTTCTTAGTATCCATTCTGAGCTCTGCACATTGTTCAGCCCTTTCATAGTATCTTAAGTTATTAATCATAAATGGAGGCGTCCAAAAAATCCTGATCAGTTTTGAAACTCATGGCCTCATTTAGCTTTCATAACAGCTTGTTTCTAACAAAATCTGATGTAGAGCCAAATGAAGTGTGTGTTTAAATGATCCCTTGCCTAAACTATCATGAAAATTTCAGATGGGATGAGAAGGAGGAATGCCACAGAGGGCAGCTTGTTGGAAGCTTGCTACTACTTAGAGACTAAAATAGTGTAATCAGCAAACACTCAGTCACTTTAATGCTTCTTCAGTGAAATCCAACTTTTTGTTTTCTGGCTTAACTATTCTCTTGCATTTTCCTCAATCGCTCACACGCAGATACTAGAATACATTTTAATTTTGACGCATCTAGATTTTCCTATAGAAAACTATAATTAAGAACAGAATTAGGGAACCTTTTGATGAATATAATACATTTACGAAGAATCAACGTGGCTTTGTAAAGGCTTCATAAATTGTTAAAGCTCTTTGAAGTAAACATGTGGATCAAGAAGATCCAGTTAGATTTCCAGAAGGCTTTTGCAAGGTCTTTCATCAAACTTCCTGGAAGAAACTGAACTTCCTTGTTGGGATATTACAGAAGAAAAAGTCTATATGTAAACAAAATATTGTTTATATGATAGGAAATGATAGGTAATGAAGTTTGAGAATCAATGATTGATTTCTAACCGAGGAGCAAGGAAGTGTCAAATGAAATTGAGGAGGCAGACAGGAAAACGAAGTATTTCATACAGTACGTGGATAAGATGTGAGACCATCACAGGATGTTGTTGACACTACAATTTAACTTTAGGGGATTGAAATTTACATTTTAGTGGATCAAGAATGATTAGAGTGATTATTGGACTAGAATCCATCAAAAGTTATTAAATACAAAGATACCACTTGTGGCTGAGGATGTCACCAAGTTGCAAATTGCTGGAAGCTAGAAGAGTTTAAAAGGGAGGTGCTACTATCAGCCATCTTCTTACACTCTTTCCTAGACACTTGCTATTGGCTGAAAGCAGGATAGTGGTCTTTGGTCTGATATAGCACAGTTATCTTATGATACGTAATTATTTAGAAAGAATTATCTCATTTCTGTCTTAATTTGTTTCCATTCCCCCAAACACACTTTCTTTGACCCAATATGTTTTCTGTTTTTTTAGTTGATTGCTCACAGGGTCAAGCAACTTCCAAAGAGCTTTCTTCTGCTATCCTGTTAACATGCTGTGTGTCTTCATGTGCTGATAGTCTGTAAAAAGAGGATCCATTAGGAATTTTTAGCACTTTGAGGTAAGACTTTTTAATATGGCTATTTGCATTGCATGGAAGTTTGTGGGAAAAATTCAGGCTAGGTTTATCAACTGCATATACATTTAGACATCAAAAGGAATGATCTTCCAACGTATATAAGTATTTAAGAATATTGCATGCTAGTGAAAGTCACTTCTGTAAACATTTTCCCTAATTAAAACTGGACACCAAATTAGGGTTTTTTTTGCCTGGGTTAGAAGTCATTTCATCCCAAATGGAGAGAAAAGCATTCAATTTAGCACTTTGTCATGGACTGGAAATTCTCTTTGAATTTCATGTCAAAGTCATGTTATGAAATATTTTCTGACAGAAATGTCAAAATGAAATGTTTCACTACTTCTTCCCCTGAACAGGAAATTCTCTAATGGTCATTTTTAGTTAAATTTTCTAGTCTGCCAGCCAAGGAAGCAGAGGAGAAATTTAATCTGTGGTTTTGGTCTTGTTTTTCTTTTTTCTCCCAACCACTTAAAGTATACACTAGTCCTCTTTCACAAAAATATTACCAAAACCAGGTTCTCAACACCTAGAGAAAGTTTTAGAGGATACTTCCTTCACCCAGCAAGGATTCTCTGCGGTCTGATTTTCTTTTCGCGTAGGTCCTAATCTTGTGAGGTACTGTCATCTTCAGCTTGTGTTATACAAACTGCAAAAGAGATTAACAAACCTGCTTCTGTCCACACTCTCAAGTACTTCATCCAATTTAAAGGTTCGTGTGCATCTTTTTGTCTCTTTGCAAACCCCAGCACAGTTTCCTCAACAAAGATTTTTGTAAAGTGAATCCACAGACAAATAAATCGATGACATGTCACCTACTGGTTTTTCTATAGCTAAGATTTGGGGCTTAACAGTGAAAGTGTGTTTCCTTTCTTTTGTGATGGAACCAGTGACCTGCATTAATACTGTAGGTGAAATACTGAAATTTATTCAAAAAGGAGCAAGGTATGTGAAAACGGCTTAATGAGTAACAGATACATAACCTAATCATTTATAATGAACAGAGTGAGACACTTGTGAAAAATCATCACATCGTATTTTGGATTGAAAGACTCTCTTTCTTGCCAAATTGTACCTAAGTTGATTTCTATCATTCCTGAAAAGAAAAATCAGGCCTGGAGACACAAAAAGTTAAGAGTCCTCCACGCAGAGGACCTATGTGTCATTTATTTTCTTGTTGAGCTCAAAAGGCTGCCTACCCTTGGGAGAGTAGCAGTGGCAGACACTGGAAGTGTTTATATAGTTTGGCTATATCTTAACGAAGTTACAGGCATTGTTCCCCTGAAAGGCAGATGCTGCCTCCTTGGAGAATATGCTCCGAACGTTAAACACAATGCAGGAATGTAGTATATATTATAGTGAGCAATAAAAGCTGAAAAAAACCCTGTATTAGACGTCATTACTGGATTCTTTTTTGATGTTGGTTTTTAATATATGTGCTTCTATTTTTAGAGTTTTATTCTGAATCTTATAATAGCAACCATTCCATTTTGGTATGAGGTCTTTTTTATTAAGAGTGATCAAAGTGAAATATTTAATTTCAGTTAGAAAAAGAGACACTTGAGATGAATGAGGTTCTGCTGTATTTAGAGAGTTGGATGTTTCTGATATTCGATCTGACTTACAAAGTTAGAAAATTAATTGCACAAAGCAGTTAATTTATAAACAGATAATAAAATAGCATTAGCATTAAAAGTTTAGAAAACAATTTTGAACCTCTTTCAAATACATTGCTTATAAAGAGTTCTTTGGTGTTTGGTTTAAAAATGAAACTGATACATTGTTTTCTTAAGAACAAAAGGAGATCTCTGAGAACTACAGAATTCAAATACAGGGGTGTTTTAGTTAAATGCAAACAAGCTCGCGCTCTTTAGGTAGAAGTCAGGCTGTCTTTCTGCTTCTAGTTAGTTTAGGGATAAACCCAGGCTGTTGATGTTCTGAAGAAGTTAACAAACTGAGCACAGAACTAGGTTTTGATTTAAAACCCCCCTCTCTTAAGGATTGTATTTCCTTAAGCAGTTTTTGCCTTGCTCTTGCTTTGACCATTTCTGATGGTTAGAAGCAGGCTTTCCTCTAGTCCTGTTTGTTCAGTCTTGCCACGTACCAAAGGTGTAGAGAATGAAGAAAGGGGTTAGATTGCAACCTATACAATGCTCAGAAAAACTTGTCCTCTGTACTTTGGTATTATTCAAATGGTAGCCAGTGTAATATGTTAAAGGCATCTTTTGAAGATTTTTTTGTTAAAGGGCTGTCTGTCATTTTGTTGAGTCTCATACTTGGGTAGTTCACATCTATTGGTACATGTTACGTTACAAGAAAGTTAATTCTTCTCTCAAACAAGCTCTGAGTTTTTGAACGTTAGGTTTGTTGAACTTTTGTCCCATGAGCACTTGCAGGTCAGCTGTTCAAGGCACGTTTCCTCCATGGAGAAGTAGTGTCTAGGACACATGTAGCGAATGCCTTTTCAATAAACTGAACTATCGCTCATGCCCTTGTCTCGTCAGCCCTCTTAATTTCCAGAGTAAGCTTTTGCATTGTTGCCATGGGACTTTGAAACAGTCCACAGGTAGAGAATGGTCACTCATAGACTTAAATCCATTTAATGAGGAACACTAACTTTAAATCATGTTAATTAATGTTAATATGACTTACATGGCTTAAGACCAATCTTTGGGTTTAGCAG
>VYZV01013129.1:2997-21940 GCA_013401275.1 Pandion haliaetus
TCAAGCTCTTCTCCATCTGGGTTCCCTTCTATTTTAAATTATTATTAGAAACCTCCTTGGTGTGGCTTTTCTTGCTTTTGAGAGCAATTTTTTTGGAGCTATCAATCCCATTGTTTTCTTGAAGACATGGAAGTACCCTATAGTTCTCTGCCAGCTAACAAAGCAGCCAGCCCTGACCCTATGGAAAAAAGAAAAACTATGTTATGGTGTGCATTTTTAAACAAAACCCCCATTTTTAAAAGGTTCTTTCTGCTCAGCTATAAACCAGAAGAGATGGGAGTGTATCAAGATTCGTAAGTCGTACAGCAGCCACAGCCTGGAGGTCACAGCACACATATCGATGATCCTGGTATCAGACACCAACTGCCAGATCTCAGTAAACATGACTTTTACAAAATGGGCCAGAAAGGAGGAACAAAGATGCACACATTTTATAAACACTGGAGGCAGGCAGAGACTAAACAGGGAAAGGAAAACTGATGATAATTTTCCTCTTAAAGGGTAAATTAAATATGATCTAGAGACTGAAGTTTATCCAGAAAATTGCTCTGTTCATTAAAAAAACTTTTAACACTGGTCTACATCCTGGCATTTATACACCATCATAAAGACATAACCAATTCACTACAGATGAGGAATATTTACCCCAAATTAATGTTTAGCATCAATCTTGAGCCTTTATATTAATTAGGAAAGAAGTAGACTATACAACCTGATGGATTTTTTAGCAGTAAGAATCTGACTGAAACTTAAGAGTTCTTACTTGGTCTCACTGAAAAGTTCTCCATCAGTACCAAAGGCAATATCAAGAGGAGGAACAAGTGTCTGCATTGAAAAAGCCACACGGCACAACTCTCGAATCAAAGTGCTGATCACAATGAAATCAATTTCTGGTGGAAATGAAATCTTTGTGTTGATGTTCATGGAGCGAATTACTTCCTGAAAATAAAAGCAATTGAGTAATTTAAGCTCACTAACACTTTTATTAAGGGGCAAGTATGGAAATCCCTCCTAAATATGCCTCTCAGCTTTCTACATCTAAAAATCATTATAAGAACCTCCCAGAAATATTGTCTTAGGCTATTCCAGAAAATATTAACTTCAGAAAGAATGCGCTGTTATTTTAGAAATAAAGTATGAGCTACATCATTGACATCAATCTTAGGAAGGAGATGTAGTTTTTCAGTAGAGCATAGAATTTAAGAAAAATATGAAATTTAGCTTACATTTATTTGATTAAGACAGTTACACTGTATCTTGCCAAAAACATTATTCTGACAGACAGAGACATTCTAGTCACAGGCAAATAAAACAAGATATTACTGGGCCATACCACAATATTATTTTGGAAAATAAATTGCTGCAAGACATAACGTCCATGCAATAAACTTTTTTCCTTCTTCAGGTTACAATGCATTTCTAGTTTACACATTCCAAATTTATTAGCTACTGAAATAGATCAACACGTCACTTCCCCACTGCCCTTGGCTTACATTGACACTGGCTTGAACATCATACAGATCCTCATGGCGAACTATATAATCCAGGACAGTGTCTTCAAGTGACTCAGGCCCCGAGTGACCTAGAGACAGAGTCTCTCTCACACGTATTTTGAACTGCCTGTAGGCCGTCTTTGCTGCATGAAAAGACTCCTGCAAACATAAAGAACATCCAGTTAAATCCAGGAGACTGAGCTTAATTTTTTATCAATTATCTAAGAGGATGAACTTAACCCAGTCTCATCATTGTAAGGAGGAATATAAAGCACTGCTGTAAAAGTTAAAAATAGTACTCAACTGGGAAGATTTGTCTGATGAAATCAATCATGATTTATTTGCAGAAGATGGGAATGAAAAGCTTCCCACCTAACCTTCTATTTTTATGTAGGATACTATCACACACCCACGATCAATGGAATCACATTCAAAGGTATCAAGAGCAGAATTCAATAATAGATTTAATGTGCCACAGTCTAACATGTCAGACAGGAACACCTCTTGTCTGTTGGGAAGAAAGGTTGAATTGGAGAGTGTAAACTGAATGATGGTTGTGGGAAAAAAACTTCAGGAAGTTAAGTGTGCTTGGGATCACACACATTAAGAGACACACTGCCTCTCTGATGCAGGTGTGTACTACATCAATTTTATAGAGAAGATGATTAAGGACAGAAAAATGAAAAAAAAATTCTTCTGACTGAGCTCATAGTAAATATGAGGTATCTAGGTAATTTCAAGGGTTCCAATAAAACTAGAGAAGCACATAACTACAGGCAAGAGGGAAGCATGATTTGGAGAAATTTTTAGCTTTCTAAAATATAGTACTCCCAAAAGAATTAACCTAAATGAGGTGGTGTTGTTTAGTGCAGGAATCATCTACCTTTCAGAGCCATTCACTCTTCTTATGCACCCCTTTTAGCATCTGTACTGTAGATCACTGACTCTGTTCTAATGTTGGGACAGGCCAGTCAGAAAAGGACACTAAATTGAGAGTTCAATGTAAAAAGGTGAGGGAAAGAAAGGAAAATCAAAAGGGAAAAAAGTAGAGAAGTCTTCTTCTCCATAATTCACAGAAATACTAATTTACACACAATTTAATCCAATCCAGCCATAATACTTTATAAAACACTTCTGGCCTTCCTGCAAAACAAGAAATACTACTTTTTTCTTACCACAGCTGCAATGTATATTATCCTCTGCACCATCTCTGTGTCACTGACGTATGTCCTCAAAAGGGTCTCTGCATCCAAGCGTTCTTGAGCATAAATGTCACCAAAGCGAGCTACCAGGCAGGCACGACGTGATGCATTTGTACGCCTGGCTCGGCCAGGTGAGCAGCTCCTCAGGGGAAGTGGACTAGGTGACTTGCTTTCACTGTGCCTGGGGGAAGGAGAGCGGCTCCGTGCAAACCTATGACAGACATATGTGAACAAACATGAGGTCACTTCACCATCCTCAGATGCTTTGCCTAGTGCACAGTGTTTTTTGTCAATTTAATTATTACCAGGGTAAGGTGAGATTTTGAGCCAACATAATTAAAGAAGTAAAGCTGCAGCTGGTTAGTCTAATATGAAGGCATTTGTGTCAATACATTTTACGGGCTAGAGCCTGAACAATAAAATTAAAGTAATTCATAAAATGTGTAAGCCAAGCACTTTGTTCTGGGGAAACACACTTTCAACTAGTAAAACTTTGGAGATTTGTTCCTCTTTCAGTGCCACTGAAGAGTTGTAAAGTCAAACAAGTGAGAATATAACAAGTTCTGCCCTGTAATGGTACAGTATTCAAAGAGGACTTATAAACAAAAAAACTAACCATCTCTTTTTATCCTGTACAGTTGCTCTCAATGTATTTTGTAAAGCTGCTGCCTTTGCTGTTTTGCCAGAAACTTAACATAGCTGCCTGAAATTAAAACATTTGGGCAGTAGGAGAAGTCAGTTAAAGAGTTTATATTCCTTCATAACAAAGTACAAAAACTTAGTTTTTCTTTATACTTCAATTTCAAATGAGGAGGGAATTCATGCTACTGAACATGAACAACTTCTCTGATTCAGTGACTTCTCTGAATAATGCCTCTACCTGCTCTGGAGAACAGACTTCTGGGCATCCAGGATAGAAATCTCATCCCGCAGTATTTGAATCTGCTGCTCATAGTCATTCAGACGATCTAACTTCCTCAGAGTGTCCTTCTCTTGGGCACAGGAAGTCTTCAGGCTTAACCACACAGAATAAAGTCAGTCACAAGATGTCTTTCTACCAATGCAAACCATCCATCCATTAATCCTCCTCATCAAATAAAAATAACACAAAAAGAGGAGAAATATTGAGCAAGCTCCTTATGGTGAAATACAGGGAAACCAAGAGTTTAAAAAAAGCATACTCTTAACCACACTTTAAAATGTAAAAGTGTTCTGTGGCAGGAGACTGGATACACAACACTTTATGTTACAGGAGAGATCACTGGTTAACATTTTGTGTCCTTGCACTAGCTCAGACGATGAGGTCTAAGAAAGAAACTGGTTTCTTTCTCATACTTAAGGTGTTAACTAAACCAGCTCAGTTTTCTTTCCTACAGTTTAAGACTCTAGGTATTTTCTTATACCAGGTCCTTGGGTTTTTTTCTTTGCTGGAATATATTAGTCAGTCAAAGGATATCACCAATGATGTTACCGAAGTCATATCGAAAGCTAATGATTCCTCTCCTGCTCTCCCCAAGAGAAGCAGTGTTTCTTAAACATTGGCAGACAACCAGTGAAGCAAGTTTATCTTGTCCTTTACTCTTACTTAATGTTAGAAAGTATCCCAACATCTCTGGTTTCCCATCTAACACAAGTATTACTGTTTTCCTCTTTTCAAAAGAAAGAAAAAAAAAAAAGAAGGATGCTCTCTATTTAATTTGGAGACATTCAGTCTGTCCTTCCTTTTCTTTACTGAAGGACCCTGGTGAGATTTTTGAAGATCTGAATCAATGAAAGCTGTAACACCTATCGATTGACAAGCTCCTGTTCTGACTTTTTAAGGAGCAGGCTGACTGAGAGGACCAGAGGTAATAAGGCCAGCACATCCGGTAAGAGGAAAGACTGTCCTTCTAACCTGGGTAGGAAAAGCTGCAGATACTACTACAATCCCATGGGCATCTTTAGTCAGCTCCTCTGCTAAGGACTTCTAGCAGAGTAGCAGTTAAAGAGGGCTAAAGAATTCTAATATGAAGAACAACTGGGAAAGGAAAGTAGATTTGGGAAGATGAGTTCTAGAGATAGAAATGGGGGGAAATCATTATGTACCAAGAAAATAAAAGGTGAAACAAACCCCTATATAATATACAACACACTAGTCGGGCTTTCCTTAAATTGCCATGATAGACAATGCAGAGAGACAACGCAGTGTTAACAACTATCCAACTATCCAGAAAGGATAAATAAAAAGTAGCAATTTCACTTCTGTATTACTTTCTTTTTGTTATTTTCCCCTATTCATATGGGTATTTTTCAGAAGGTTTTAAAGCAATTTTTGATGGTCTTTATGTCACTGCTGTGAGATCCACAAAGCTTCCATCTTTTCATCATGACAGCAGATAATGATTACAAATAAAAACAGATATTTAATTCTAGGCCTGCCTTTATCAGGAGAGGGGAAAAAAAAAACCCACACCAAAAAAAAAAACCAAAACCCAAAACAGCAGAGCACATGACAGACTGAAACCAGCAGAAATACCTGCACATTTCATTGTTCATCACAAGTCATATGGCAAGTCACAAACATAAGAGAAGCCACAACTGAAAATGAATGTTTCTTTCTTTGTAAGAAAAACTAAATACCAAAAGGAAAAAAACAGACATATTTATGAATTGCCAAAGCTGAGTTTTGTAAGCCTTAACACTAATCCTTTCCATGCTAATTAAATCTATGCAGTATTCAGAGTTTCCCCTGTTTTATTGTTCATTCACTCTACTGCTAAATAATAATCTGAAAGAGAGTATTCTCATCTTTCTGTTAAGGCTAAAGAGATGTAGATGCTACAGAAAATATAATGGCAACCAACAAGGCAAAATACAGTTCTTAGAAAAATCAGAACAGTTTTTATAACCCACTTTTATTTGAAGGCCATAACTATAGTGTTTTACACTCCACCATCTAGCCATTTAAAAATAAAATAAGCATCTTCAACCAGTTCCTCAGGAGAAAATACAACAGCCTTGAGAATTTGTGTCAAGTATCTGCTTAATGCTGTTTGGATAAATAAGCCCACTCCTACCCTCCAGCTTCAAGGAATTAATTAACAATAAACTTCCTCACAGTTCCCCCAGTCCTTGGGCTAAGCCTGACTCATTCAGTCAAATTGCCTTGAAATTCAAGGCAAGAACAACTGCACCTATGTAATTTTTGGCCAGATGCCCATTTAACCTATTTTTAAGAGCTCTCTGCAACACTGACACTACAAGGTCTTAAGGTAACTGATTCAAGCTACCATATTAGCTGTTATTAATTACAACCATGTTTGTCAAAATTTCTTCCTGCCAATCTATGTAACAGGTCCTCTGTACGGTAGATCAAAAAAGAAAAGTCCTCTTGACCTCATTTACTTCCAAGTGAGTCGTCTGGCTATGTTAAGTTTGATTAGATCTTGGCATTAGTCTAAGCACGCTAGTAGTAAGCTTCCATTTATAACAGTATTAACAGGATTTTGTTCAGTCTGGATATAACAATATTTTTTAGTACACTTTATTTTTTGTCTTCCCCTGAAGAACTTCCAGTTAATTTTAAATGTTGACTGTTATTAATTTAAAAAATTTGTATTTTCCTTTAGAATTCTGCAGCAAATAGATAAATCCTGATATAACTAATATCTTGATATAACAAAAGCTTATACTGGCTATAGAATTTAATTATATTGAGTCTAGACCACATTTGTTCTAACAGCCCAGGAGACCAAGATGTCTTGCAAAACTTACTTAGATTTAAGCATGTGAGACAACAGACTATAGACAAGAGGAATGAGATCATCAGCTGTTCCAAAAGTCTCAAAAAAAACGAGTTTACAGACAAAGGTGCAAAGAACACTACTGGCAAACTGTTCCTTGTGTAAAAAAAAATCCTGCCCTAAGTGTCACAGATCAGTCCTGCCTGACCTCACTTTCTCTACTTGTAGAAGGATTCTGGTTTTGACAGGCAGGTGAAGACTAGGCAAATCTGATTTCAGCCAACCAAAAGGGTTCAAGTTTTGAAAAGATGATTCACAGAACATGAAAAATATCACCTTTGCTTCAATAAAAAATTGAACACCCAGGGAGAAGATGCAAATGTAGAGTGCCAACTAAACTGAGAGTGAACATGAACCATAAGTATGTTGAGATTACGGAATTCCTGAATTCATGGGAAGACAGGATGGCAACATGTGCTGTTTTTGGCTGGGATAGAGTTAATTCTCTTCATAGAAGTTAGTATCGAGCTATGTTTTGGATTTGTGCTGAAAACAGTGTTGATGATGTAGGGCTGCTTTCGTTACTGCTGAGCAGTGCTTACACAGAGCCAAGGCCTTTTCTGCTTCTCCCACCACCCCACCAACACGTAGGCTGGGCACGGGGGCACAAGAAGTTGTGGGGGGGAACAGCCGGGACAGCTGACCCCAACTGACCAAAGGGATATCCCAGACCATGTGACATCATGCTCAGCATATAAAGCTGGGGAAAGAAGGAAGGGGGCAATGTTTGGAGTGATGGCATTTTGTCTTCCCAAGTAACTGTTACGAGTGATGGAGCCCTGCTTTCCTGGATATGGCTGAACACCTGCCTGCCGATGGGAAGGGGTGAATGAATTCCTTGGTTTGCTTTGCTTGCGTGCACAGCTTTTGCTTTACTTATTAAACTGTCTTTAGCTCAGCCCACGAGTTTTCTCACTTTTACCCTTCTGATTCCTTCTCCCAATCCCACTGTGGGGCAGGGCAGTGAGCAAGCACCTGGGTGGTGCTTAGCTCTTTGCTAGGGTTAAACCATGACAGTCCTTTTTTGCACCCAGCGTGGGGCTCAAAGGGTTCTAGATGACACATTTGATTGGAATGTGCTAGATCGAATTTATAGCTGTTATTGCTGTTTAGCTTTTAATTGACAGGCTCTTGTGTTTGCCGTGGGGCATGCTTGCCTTACTGTAAATTAGAGTCTAGTGCTCATTAGTGGCTGCTTTTTGCTCTTGCTGCTTGCTGTAGTGCCGTACTGCTGATCATCTTAATCTGCTCTGCCTAGGAACATTTTGATAACAGCAATGGCGATGCACCTGGGCTGGCAGACGGCCAGGGCATCGCTGCTGTTTCTGTGCTGCAGTACTGGACAGGCTTGAACTTCAGTGTGAACTCAAGTGAAAGGGACTGTGACCTATGGATGAGTCCACGTGGGAGCAGGTCACCCCAAAGCGCCTGTGGCCATGAATAAGTCCACGCCAGAGCAGGTACCTCTTGAAGTGTCTGTGGCCATGGTTATGTCTGTGCCACAGCAGGTATACCTCTGAAGGGACTGTGGCCCAAGGATAAGTCCACTCTGGAGAAGGTACACCTCAAAGCATCTGTGGCTGTGGACAAGTCCATGCTGCAGCAGGTATACCCTGAAGCACCAGTGGCTGTGCATAAGGTCATGCTGGGGCAGGTCAAAGCACAGGGCCATGGGTAAGCCTACAACAGAGCAGGTACACCCCTGGAAGGCCTGCAGCCACGGGCAAAGCCATGCTGGAGCAGGTTTACTTCTGAAGGGACTGTGGCTGTGGGTAAGGCCATGCTGGAGCAGGTCTATCTCTGAAGGCATTGTGGACCATGGATAAGGCTGGAACAGGTGCACCTCAAAGCGACTGCGGCTGTGGGTAAGTCTATGCTGCAGCAGATATACCCCTGAAGAGACTGTGGCTCATAGATAAGGCTCCACTTGGAGCAGGTACACTTCTAAGGGACTGCAGTCTTGGATAAGTCCAAGCTGGAGCAGGGGCAAGGAGAAGAACTCATTGCAATGTTAAACCCTATGATCTGGTCCAAAGGGACCAGGGGTGGAGATTGTAATGGCAATAGCTTTAAATTGTTGTAACCCGGGATTTGAGTTGCATGTTATGGGAATTACTAATGCAGGAACAACTTGAACCGATGGAGGACAAGCCTTACAAGAAGCAGTGGAAGTGCAGCAGTGACCTGACCTGAGCTGGCTTTGGTGCCCAGTAACTCCACACAACACACCACCTCTCCTGTCCTGAGTTGGAGGCCAAAGTCATGGACTAAATGAACTCAATGGACATTTTGTGGAAGTTTGTGGACATTTTGAAGACATTTTATAGGGGTGGTCCATAGATTAAGGGAATGATACCTGTATATTATATCAAAGGATGGGAAGGGTGATGGTGGTGGTTAATGAGGTTGTATTGCATACCATGGGACCTGAGCATGATGTAAATGGTATGGCATAAAGGGTAGAGAATGTGCTGGTTTTGGCTGGGATAGAGTTAATTCTCTTCATAGAAGTTAGTATCGAGCTATGTTTTGGATTTGTGCTGAAAACAGTGTTGATGATGTAGGGCTGCTTTCGTTACTGCTGAGCAGTGCTTACACAGAGCCAAGGCCTTTTCTGCTTCTCCCACCACCCCACCAACACGTAGGCTGGGCACGGGGGCACAAGAAGTTGTGGGGGGGAACAGCCGGGACAGCTGACCCCAACTGACCAAAGGGATATCCCAGACCATGTGACATCATGCTCAGCATATAAAGCTGGGGGAAGAAGAAGGAAGGGGGGGACATTCAGAGTGATGGTGTGCGTCTTCCTACATAACCGTTACATGGTTATTGGTTACACCAATACAACATGAATTTCTGTCCAGTCTGCATTAAGACCTACACATGGGAATTCCCTACTAATAGTTTTAATCAGGAAGACAGCAGTCAGGTTATATCTAAGAATCAAGGAGTTATATGAGCTACTTTTCACCCAACGAAGCAAAAGAGCCCATCTTATGGGAATATGATTTTATACCCCAGGTAACCATCCAAAAAATGAATATCCAAAGTGATCAACACTTCCTAGGAAAGTCCATGGATAAAATCTGACAATGAACATTATTCTAGAAGCAATGATAAACATCCAGAGATGAAGAAGTAATATTCAACTTGATATTGGAAGTAGCAACTCTAATGGCCTAAGGTTTTTTTGTTTGCTTATCTGTATCAGGAGTAGCTCATCCTCTCAGTTGCCCTAAAAGGAAAGATAAACTCATGGACAGTTATATCCTTTCCTACAGTGTAGGCAGCAAAGCCAAGTTTCCTCCATTTTTAAGAGCAGCAATGTTATTTAACTGAAAGGCTGCAAGCATTTATTTAACAAGTGTGACTATATTTCTGTTGTTGAAATGTCAGTTATCACAAGAATTCACATGCTGTTGGAATTAATTTCAACTACCTTTGTGTTCTTCTCCAGTAATGTAACACACACACAAAAAACCCCACCAAAAACTCAACAAAAACAACAACAAAAAAAACACCAAAAAACCACCACCCAAAAAAGACATGGGCTACATTTCATAAGAGTGAAGAATTATTAATGCTTCTAGAACTGCTTGTAGGTCAAGCCATAACAGGAAATTAGTTTTAAGGACCCCTATATTGAAATGGAAAGGTAGGTCCCCCAGCTGCACCCTTACTGATCCACATTAACTTCCCAGATGTGACCAACACACTTAGAAATGCAAAAAACATTTTCGAACCTGAGACGTCAACCTTACTGATAGCCATTACTTCTGTGCAGACAGGCAAAAGGATTTGGCAAAAATAGTCTAAAAGAAAAAGCCATATAAAGAACTTTATCTTAAGATAGAGAGACTGAAGTATCTCTTATTTAACACACACACTACTTCCAAGAGCAACACAGCAAATTGCAAACAATGGTTTCCAGCTATATTCAGAATATGGTTCTCTCCTATTTAACTTCATCTACAAGATTCAAATACTATCAAGCTGCTAGTTTCAAAGTAATCCTTCTTCTATCCTAAAGAAAAAAGGGTAGAAGTTCAGCCATAAGAGTTCTTCTCACACGGATCTACTTATGCTAATTCTCTCTCTATAACACCAAGAAACAAAGCTACAGGATGTTAAGGAGCTAGACCTATTTTCTGCTATAGCATAGGACAGTATAGAATAAACAGAAACCACTCAGGTACAGACTGTGTCTCTGCATGCTGACTTCTGCCACAAATACCCCAAGATTCAGTTTTTCTTACGCTGCTTTTAGCTGAACAATTTCGTCTTCTGCTGCCAAAAGAGTAGTGGCTGATTTGGTCTTTGTGTCTTCAAGAGCCAACTGGGTTTTTGCCAGACTGCAAGAAAAATTAATAAAATAACCTTCATGGTAAAGGCAGAGATTCTACCAGAGAATTTAATATGACAAACTGACTGTTTAAGCAGACCAAGTCCATACCAATTAAACATATGAAAACAATCACAGTGGGCTTTGTGCAGACTATCAGCACACAAATAGCTTATAAAAAGTCATATCTGACTATGCAATAACAGAATTGTTTTGCTATGATCCATTATTTTTTCATTAAGACTCAATTCCAGTTTCTCCATCTATTTCAACAACTTACAGCATTCAGAGTGACTTCACTGTCCATAGATGGGCTATCATGGCACATGAATTCTCTTTCTCCTGCACCTGTCCCATCTGCTAATAACTACAGAATCATGACTCTGTACTGCATCACCTTGAGAGGATCAGTTCTGAAACTTTCACACATGACTTCATCTCTGCTTGAATTACCTCCTCCCAACCATCCGTCTTCCAGACTTCTACCTTTGCAAACCACAGTGAACACCCCTCTGAGCTGACTGCACAGAGAAATGCAACCCACAAAACTGTACAAAAGCTTTACCATTGATTTCCCACTTCTCACAGGAGCTAGCCCAAAATTACTTTTTCTTGTACTGCAAACTGCCACACGCTTACTCCAATCTGTATCAGCAAACAACTTTCCTTGTACTTCTCACCTTGACAATCCAACACTTTTCGCCAGCTCATCAAATAATCTCTTTCTATCCACACAGGAGCATAGGATGAAATGCCTCAGCCCTAAACCAATCTTTATATATACCTGAATGGTTGAGATTGGAAGGGACCTCTGGAGGTCTTCTAGTCCAACCCCCCCTGCTCAAGCAGAGCCGCTTAGAGCTGTTTGCCCAGAACCGTATCCAAACAGCTTTTGCATATTTCCAAGGATGGAAACTTAACAACCTCCCTGGGTAACCTGTGCCAGTGCTCAGTCACCCCCACAGTAAAAAAGGGTTTCCTGATGTTCAGAAAGAACCTCCTGTGTTTCAGTCTGTGCCCACTGCCTCTGGTCCTGTCACCGGGCACCACTGGAAAATCCTGGCTCTGCCTTCTTTACACCCTCCCTTCAGGTATATACGTTAATAAGATCCACCAATCTCCCATAACCCTTCTCTATAGTTAGAAATAACAACAGAAAATAACTCCTTTGCTTATTAAACCTTCCAGGCTGGAATTATTTTGCAAGATTACCTAATTCTGGCAAACCAGTTGAAATACCAAGAACAAAAAACCTCTTTCTTCTTCCAAACTTTGCGGGGTCCTTCTTTGTCCCATCTTGTCACTTTTGAAATTTAACGTATACTGCAAGATCACAATATTTTTTTGTCCTCTTATCTTCTTTTCAGGGGGATGCACTGATCTTCAACTCACTCAGAGTTGACTGAGAGACTTTTGTAATAATGAAAAATCAGAATGCTTGCACTCATCCAAAATGAGACATGAGAGATACCAATATGCGTTGGTGAATAAGGGAAGAGATACTGATGTCATTTCCCTTGCCTTCTGTAAGGCCTTTGACATGGTCCCACACAACATCCTTGTCTCTAAATTGAAGAGAGATAGATTTGATGGATAAGGAATTGGCTGGATGGCTGTGCCCAGACTTGCAGTCAACAGCTCAATGTCCAAATGGAGATCAGTGACAAGCAGTGTACCTCAGGGGTCTGTACTGGGGCTGTTACTGTTCAATATCTTTATTAATGACATTGACAGTGGGATTGAGTGCACCCTCAGCAAGTTTGTGGATGACACCAAGATGAGTGGTGAAGTTGATATTCTTGAGGGAACAGATGCCGTCCAGAGGGACCTTGACAGGCTTGAGAAGCGGGCCATGTGAATCTCATGAAGTTCAACAAGCCAAGTGCAAGGTGATACACCTCGGTTGGGGCAATCACCAGTATCAGTACAGACCGGGGGAAAAAATGGATTAAGAGCAGCCTTGTGGAGAAGGACTTGGAGATAGCGGTAGATGAAAAACTAGAAAAGAGCGGCAATATGCATTCACAGCCCAAAAAGCCAACCATATCCTGGGCTGCATCAAAATAATCATGGCCAGCAGGTTGAGCGAGGTGATTCTCTCTACTCCCCTTTCAGGAGACCCCACCTGGAGTACTGCATCCAGCTCTGGGGTCTCCAGTACAAGACAGACATGGACCTGTTAAAACAGGTCCAGAGGAGGGCCACAAAAATGATCAGAGGGTTGGAACACCTCTTCTATGAAGAAGGGCTGGAGAGTTGGGATTGTTCAGCTTGGGGACGAGGCTTCAGGGACACCTTATTCCAGCCTTTCAATACTTAAAGGGAGCTTATAAGAAAGACGGGGAGACATCCTGGTTTCAGCTGGAATAGAGTTAATTTTCTTTCTAATAGCTGGTATGGTGTTGTGTTTTGGGTTCAGTATGAGAATAATGCTGATAACACACTGATGTTTTCAGTTTTTGCTAAATAGTGTTTAGACTAACTCAAGGATTTTTCAGCTTCTCATGCCCAGCCAGCAAGAAGGCTGAAGGGGCACAGGAAGTTGGGAGGGGACACAGCCAGGGCAGCTGACCCAAACTGGCCAAAGGGGTATTCCATACCATGTGACATCATGCCTAGTACATAAACTGGGGGGACTTGGCCTGGGGGATCACTGCTTGGGAACTAACTGGGCATCAGTCAGCGACTGGTGAGCAATTGTGTTGTGCATCACTTGTTTTGTATATTCCAATCTTTTTATTATTATTGCCATTTTATTATTGTTGTTATTATCATTATTATTTTCTTCCTTTCTGTCCTATTAAACTGTTCTTATCTCAAACCACAAGTTCTAGTTTGTTTGGGTTTTTTTCCCAATTCTCTCCCCCATCCTCCTGGGTCGGGGGAAGTGAGTGAGCAGCTGCATGGTGTTTAGTTACCAGCTGGGATTAAACCATGACAGGAGAGACTTTACTTTTTTCTCCCCCCCTACTGACAGGACAAGGGGTAATGGTTTTAAACGAAAAGAGAGAAGACTTAGATTGGATATAAGGAAGAAATTATTTACAATGAGGGTGGTGAGACACTGGAACGGGTTGCCCTGAGATGTTGTGGGTGTACCATCCCTGGAAGTGTTCAAGATCAGGTTGGATGGGTCTTTGAGCAACCTAATCTGGTGGAAGATGTCCCTTCCAGCAGCAGAGGGGTTGGACTAGATGATCTTTGCCTAACCCTTCCAACCCAAACCATTCTGTGATTCTACAATTCTATGAAAGCAGGAGATATCTGCAAGATTAGGATACAGGATGAAATATTCTATTGAACGTCTTGCCTCTAATCTAGCTAATACAGTTTGCAGTTCTGAGAACTTGATATTCTTGAAATCACTTAGAGCATTAAGTTTTATCACTTATTGTACTGACCAAAGGACTGTGAACATTCATTGTTCTCATGCTAATAGGATGCATGAGAAAGCATCTGTCACTTGGAGCTACTTCTGAAATGGCCCTGGAACTGGCACTAACTGCACAAATTTGTTTCTGAAGCAATTAAATCATTTTGAGACTACAGTGCTGCACAAAATGTGTTTTATGCAACTGGACAAAAACTGTTCAGTCCTAGTCACTCATTTAAAAATCTGTCTCTCTTTCTTCCTCCATCTTACCACAGTGGGCTTTGATCTTCTTAGATGTTCAAGTACCAATTACATACCGTAGCTAATTATGACATGTTGTAGGTCCTTCAATAAGCGTTGCACTACAGCTACTCAATTGATTTTTATCAAGGTTTGCTCAGCATGCAATAGTTCATTGACTATAATTCCACTGGGATGGTCATGCATTATACAAAACCCTTTTTATCTAGAATACTGGCATGTTTTCCAACTCCTCTGCCAGAAGCAAAACCTACCAAGACTATTTATGAATGCAGGTATGACTGTATCATTTGTACCCCACTTTGGACACACACGGACAATCCAGAGCCTAGATGTATTTTGAAGCTCTGATTTTAAGCCAGAAGTGAAACATTTTACAAATCTCCATCAGTATTTAGGTGGCAAAAGAAAATTATGGTTTGTTGAAAAACAAAAAACAAACAAAAAGAATCACAGTTAATTCCCCTACTCTTGTTGCACATGGCTGAGCTGTAGACGAGTTGAAGTCAGTTCTTCCTGCAGCTCTTGCAGTTGAAAAGTCTGATTGCTGGCCAGATCTCTCAGCTGCCTCTCTTTCTCAGTTGAATCCTACAGGGAAACACAAAATCACACTGCTTGAATGTTCTACCTTACAGAATCCTTCAGCAACGTAGCATAGCATTATTAGCAGTATTAGATGTATTTCTAAACATTTCAGTAAAGCTAATTTCTAAAGTAACTGAAAACAAAAGCAATTGCATACCTTCTAGAGACGTAAGCAATACCTTCCAGGCACACAAAACAGACTCAATTATATTAAGAAAAATATTCACATCATTTATACCTCAAGATAGAGAATATGGAAGGTCTGCATACACAGACTTACTACCTATATACACATCATCTGAACAAAGTGTTCTTGCAGATGTGTTGCATGGGGTTTTTTTCCAGTCAGTTATCTTCTGACTGACTATATCACCAACTCAAGTAAAGTTTTTGGGAATTCATGTACACAAAATAACAGAAAAAGTTATTAGAACAGAGGAGGCAACTATTGTCATCCCAGAAAGCACACTCCTACACGTGCAGCTCTGTTTTTAACAACCTATAGATTTGCCTGATACTACCAGAATTAAATAAGTAATTGTGCAGCAGTCACTTTAAATTTTGAATATCACGTGCAATGACAAATCCATAACTGGTGTACCGGGTGTACTGCCATTTAACGATATAATTATTTTACATTTTGGGTTTTTTTGGCAGAATCCTACTCCTGCAATACACTAGAATCTGACTCTTAAGGTATATCACTTTTCATTTGTCCTTATTTTAATTGTGAAAGATTTTGACAGAAGAGGTGTAAAAATGAGAAGTCAGAGAACATGGAGGCATCACTGTCAAATCTCAAGATCTTCAATATTTTCCCCTAGTCTGCATCACCCAATGCTCTTCTTTTCTTTCAAAGCACAAAGCCACAGCAGATACGTCTTTTCTGCCAAACTGTTAGTACTACAACCCTTTCAGTAAATATCAAATACATACTAGCTCCAAACATCACGTCAGGCACATGGTGGTATCATGATGGACATGAGCACTGTTTTTTCCCCTGCTTCTGGGGATATTACAATGCTGAGATACTAAACAAAGATCTTTTTCTTCAAAAAAATAAAAGGAGCTCACAGACAAATGCATGGAGTTTATACACACCTTCAGCTTACACATGTATTTTCACATAGCATTAGGTTTTACTGATAGCGATATGGCATAAATACATTTGCAGAGACATCATAGAAGTAAATACAGCAGAATACCTAGAAAAGGAAAGCCATACAAGAACATAGCTTCCCTTACAAAGCAAATTCCTCCATAGTCATTCATTGTTGTGAAACAGCATAAGCCCTAGAAGGCCGAAAGTAATTTTAACCACCTCTTTGATTTCCCTTTCAAAGGAAACGTAAGATGAGACAGAGAAATAGCATAGTTGTCTCCATGAGCAACTAAGGACATATTTCATTAAGCAAAATCAGGGAGGGAAGCTATTATTAACAGAAAGTCATTAAAGCTCTCCTGTAGCTATAAATTCACACCATTTTATTCCCTTTAAGTAAGCTTCCTACATACCTGAGTGAGAGAGAGGTTGGTTTCGAAGAGCCTTCCTGAAGTAGCACATGAAAAACAAGTCCCTAGCCATGGCAGGAGACGAGTTTTTATTGTTTCCACACCTGCATAATGCCCACCTAAGAAAATACATACATTAAGAAATTGAGAACAGTTACAGAAAGAGCCAGAGCTTGAAAAGACGACACGTGTGAAAAGTGTTAGTAATAAGGCAAGGCACTGATTTACCTTCTCGAGACGTTTCATTGAGGATTGTGAAGAGCTTCCCTTGAATCTCGGAGTTCAATTCTATTATTTCACAGCATCGGTTCAGATTCTGATCACAGGAATTAATCTGTAAATTAATGTGTATTAATACACCTGCCTGGGCTTTCTTACTTAAAATTATTCCTGTTATGATCATGACTTCCCCCCCCCCCAATTACATCTTCACCACCTTTTCTTACTGCATCCGCTAGAACACTCATCTTTAAAGGTTCCCATTAATAGGCAAACAAACAAGAGATCAGGACTTCTATCACACAGTTAATTCACTACTTGAGAAAACTTACTCCTTTCCCCATTCTTAAAGGTGCAACTACAAATATCTCTAAAAGAAGAATCATAGTAATTGTGGATCTGTGTTAAAGATTTTTCAGCACACAGTTTTTAAAATAATAAGAGATTGTTAGATGAAAAAACGTCTTAGTCCAAAATCTGATTTTCCATATTAGCTGAAATAGTACATGTAAGGCTATATTATCTTGCTTTGTCAACAGCCACATGAGGCCTTCATGCAATTTCATCTGATTTTTAAGAGTTACCAATTGAAACAAATACTACTGAAGAATGGACAAAATCCAGCATTATGCCTAGGAAATAACAGAACAGCAAACCTACACCACTTTCAGCAAATGCAGTTCTCAAAAGGAGTTGATGGGGTTAATCTGTCCAGGATCCTACCGCACCTGCCAGCAGAACACATGCTTTGTACCTGCTTCCTTAATCTTTATCTGTAACCTGTGTATCACCTTTAACATAGATCACCCTCTAGGTCTTCAGGCTTTAATGGCTTCCTATGGTTTTTTACAAGCTTCCAAAGCAGCTGAAACTCCCAACCCATGCCCCTGTCAGCTTGCATTTTGATTGCTGCGACGTGCTTTCCTCCGGCCTCAAGAAGCACAGTCTCACCACGCTAACCTCCACCAGAACACTGCTGCAAAATGCATTTTTCCAGCTCGTTACACTGACATAACACCCATGGTGCTTCCATCTGCCAGCTCCTCCTTTTCTGCAATGGCAGCCTGAAACTGCTCCTCTTCGCTTCAAGACCTCAGAGACCACCCCCACCTCACTGTTATGGGGAGTTCAGCTCCCGCTATTGCTCAGCCCTCCTGAGGTCTAACTCCACCATCCATTTGCAAGATTTTAAAATGCATGCCCTTGTTCTTCCTCCTCTGGTGCCCTGCACTCTGTGGTAGCATTACCAGCTACCTTCAAACTCCTCCTTAAAACTGTCCTTTGCCATGAATCCTGCCAAAAGTTGCACTGGTTATTAATACTCTGTAACTCCTACATGTGAAGAAGTAAAAAGAGAATTGACTATCCTTGAAAAGGCTGCATCTCTGCTCAGCACCTTTTCTCACCAACCATAGCCAGTGGTAGATGGTTATAGGCTCATGACCAAATCAGCTATCCGTGTCCTGAAGCTAATGAAACCTGGGGACACAGGAGCGAGAACTCTGTCGAGATTTTCCGCTGAGAAAATTCGTAATTGTCAAATCTCAGGTCCCTTCATCTCACCTTTCCCTAATTTTATGCCTTCTCTACTTCTTTCAGTGTTTTGCCTCCTCAGCCTCCTGTTACCTCTTACTCCTCCATGCATCCCATTACATCCATTTGCAGCCTTCTCCTCACCCATACCTGAAACTCCTTCCTCAAACCTGCTTCCCCCCTACCAAAGCCCTTCTACAGCTGTGCTTTCTTGCAGCAGCCTCTCGGCTCTAACAGATTTCCCACCCAGAAGTTCTGGGAAGCCGGATAACCCCGTTCTCACTTTCAGCATCCTTTTTCCTCACGTTTTCCTGACCGTTCCCAGGCCACAGGCGATTCCTTCTGAGCACACCCTCGCCCATGGTCCTTCCATCTGCCCGTCTTTTACCACAAAACTCTTTTCTGATCCAGACTCAGTCATTACACCTCAAATATCCCGTTTAACCTCCAGTCCTTGCTTTCGGCGAACCTTGTCACAGGCAGAAAAGAAACCAGCCGGAGCTGCGAGTGCTACAGGCACCGGGTGTTAAAACTGTGATAACCGGGCGCGTGTGTGGGTCAACGGCCCAAACCGGCCTTTTGAACCCCAAGCGGCGGCCGCGACCGGCTCCCCACGGCTGGCTGCAGGTCTCGGTTGCACC
>VYZV01013130.1:2598-15277 GCA_013401275.1 Pandion haliaetus
ATGCCCAGCCAGCAAGAAGGCTGGAGGGGCACAAGAAGTTGGGAGGGGACACAGCCAGGGCAGCAGACCCAAAGCAGCCAAAGGGGTATTCCATACCATGTGACGTCACGTCTAGTATATAAACTGGGGGGAGTGGGGGCAGCAGGGGATCACCGCTCGGGGACTAACTGGGCGTTGATCGGTGGGGTGGTGAGCAATTGTGTTGTGTATCACTTGTATATTCCAATCCTTCTATTATTACTGTTGTCATTTTATTAGAGTTGTCATTATCATTATTAGTTTCTTCTTTTCTGTTCTATTAAACCGTTCTTAACTCAACCCATGAGTTTTACTTCTTTTCCCGATTTTCTCCCCCATCCCACTGGGTGGGGGGGAAGTGAGTGAGCGGCTGCATGGTGCTTAGTTGTTGGCTGGGCTTAAACCACAACAGCTGGGCAAGTTCCCCATGCCAGGTTTGAAGCCTTACAGTATTTTTCTTAATGCTGCATGCAAGCAATGTAAGTTAAATGCAAACCCTGTGCTATCAAACTAACTTAAAAACTGTATCAGCCAGACTTCTTTTGGGTAAACTCATTGAGAGTCTATCCCACATTAGCATGGAGGGAACTAAAATCCTGTGTAGTGGTAAATGACCTGCAGGATTATGTCCTGTATCATCCCCGAGAGCTAAGAACTTGAAGTTCTCTACAGCTGGCTTTTTTCTTTTTACTGCAACAATGTCATTAATAATTCCTATCTGCCATGATAAAAATGAGATATAAAAACATATTGTCTGAAAATATCTGGGGTTTAATTTTAGTCATTGCGGTAGCAGAGATTGCAGTGGTTGTAAATGTGTATTGTACATACAGAGTGGCAAACCAATATATAATATTGAGCATAATACATAATATATTCCACTAGTCATTCAAATTTATATTTTTTGCACACATGTATGTGTGTCATTTCAGTGCATTTACATGCCTTTTAACAGGTAATCCCTGCTTTGTATTACAGCAAAGTTCTAACGGCCCGGTGAAGAAGTCTATGCGAGAGAAGGCTGTGGAACGCAGGAACATTAATAAGGAGCACAACAGTAACTTCAAAGCAGGATACATTCCAATTGATGAAGACCGTCTCCATAAGACAGGGTTACGTGGCAGGAAAGGCAACTTGGCCATTTGTGTGATTGTTCTTCTTTTTATCTTGGCTGTCATCAATCTGATTGTGAGTATAATATTTAGGCTGTAAGCATCATAAGGACATATTTCATTTTGATGGTTTATTAGAGAAATAAAACTTATTCCAGTATGGCTGAGAAGGACTTAAAATGTACTGAAGGAGCTTTCTCATTTTTTTCCGTTCTTTTTTGTTCTTTTGTAGTCTGAGCAAAATTAGATGGAAGAGTCTTGTAAGTTCAGTCATAATTATTTTGGTTATCATAGTCCTAGCAAGGAACCTACCATTTATACAACACAGAATTAGGAACCTTGAAAGTGTCTCACCATTCCCAAAACTCAGTAACAGCAAATGTGCAAAGTATTATTAGCATAGTACAAATACATCCGGGATAAACTGTTAAGCCAGGAACATTTTACATATAATAACAGGACTGTACGTGAGCATTCAGAATTAATCAGCCACTGCGCTCACTTTAAACCTTCATTGTTGTAACTACCATCTTTTTATTGCTTGATCAATGAGAAGTAATGAATTATTTTTCATAATTGGACATCCACCTGTGAAGGCGCTTTCTTGTAGTTCAAGGGTAAGTATATCCTGAGCTGAGCTACTTTGTTCAGGAATTTTGTTTAGCTAATGGTGCCATGATTACCCTTAAACAGGAAAAAGATTTAATTATGGATGTCATTTAATTTCAGATATATATGGTTTTATATATATACTAATTATTTTAGTTAACATTTCAGATGAGTCTAAAAAACAAGCAAAATGCTTTTCATAATTAAATGTGTTCTGATGTTTCCAGTAGGAATTAAACAGACTAAAGTAAATTCACACCTAAAGCTCACTTAAACACTAGCATTAATCATTCTTTCAAATAAAACATCTAATTAATACAATACTTGTTGTGAGAAGATCCAAATGATCAACACAGTGTGTTTCTCTTTCAGATTACACTAGTTATCTGGGCAGTGATTCGAATTGGTCCCAATGGTTGTGACAGTATGGAGTTCCATGAGAGTGGCTTGTTGCGGTTCAAGCAAGTTTCTGACATGGGTGTGATACATCCATTATATAAAAGCACTGTAGGAGGCAGACGTAATGAAGATTTGGTGATCACTGGAAATAATCAGCCTGTAAGTTATATCATGAATTGAAAGTTTGTGAGCAACACTATGGAATTACACTGACAGTATTAATAAACATTATACTTGAAACATTATTAACTTCGTGACTTTGTTTCTGAAGATTGTATTTCAGCAAGGAACAACCAAGCTTAGTGTGGAAAAAGACAAAACTTCTATTACCAGTGATATTGGCATGGAATTTGTTGACCCACGGACACAAAATACCTTGTTCAGCACAGACTATGAAACTCATGAGTTTCATCTGCCAAATGGAGTTAAAATCTTGAATGTACAAAAGGCCTCTACAGAGAGGGTATGTCTCTTAAATACCACTTCTTTTAAAAGCTTATTAGAGAACTGCCTTAGTTGTAGAATAAGAAAAAAAGTTTACTAATTCAATCTTTCAAGTGTATTTAGAAATTTGACTAAATGTAGCTAAAAATTCAGCTCTGAAAGTGTAAATCATCCTAAAAATTAGAACAAAAATGAAAACTGACATCGTTAAATGAGTGTAATATCCAGAACACCATGCCAAATAGGCCTGTGTGTCTTTTTACTAAGCATTTATCCATTTGTGCGTGGATAACTGTTTCAGAAATAAAATTTCTACGAAAAGCTTCTCTGTTTCTAGTAAGAACTTACAAAAATAATTACCAGAACTTCACATATCATTTTGCTTCTTTTGGAGATAAATGTTAATACAATCAGAATTTCAGAAGTCTGAGTAAAAATGTAGAGAACAATCACAACATTATAGGAGTTGTGTCAGTTCACGGCTTCTAGGTTAAACAAGTTTGGTTTCTACATTAAATATGGTTTATTTATCAGAAAACTAAAAAACCTAAATGTCAGTGTGTGTACATTTAAAATGTTGATCTTAATGTCAGACTAAAATTTCTTTCTTGGATATCATCACTCATAAAGGCTTTACAGATAGAGTACAGTGCACAGTTCTTTTGTATAACATTAGTAGAGTATTATCAGTGGTTTTATAAAGGGTTGATTGAGTGTGCCTTAGGAAGCATTGAGCAATCCTGTAAAAGGTGAAGAGAATTTGTTTTGCTCTTCTTTGTGTTTCCTTTGCAAGGCTAACAATTAAATAGTATGTTCCAGGAAAAAAAACAAACCAAACCTATAAATATATAGGAGGAATAGATTAAATGAAAACAGAGGAGTAAGTTTACATAATCAGTCCTAACAGGAAGCCTATATTTGCTACAAGCGTTCACTGTGTATCCCATAAAATTGCCATATGAATTGTTATTTTATCGCAAAAAATAAGCTACTTTACATACCTTCAACAATTAAGTAATCCTTGTTTTTAAATGTGAATGTGGAAAATAACAAATGGGCAGAAGCTTCATAGGCATAATGGCAGAAGGGCAGAAAGTACACTGAAGTTTTTTATTAAATTGTTCAGCAATATTTTTAAGGTAATTAAAGTTACTCAGACAAACCCAAGTGACACATCTTCATTGATCTGTAATACACTCTTTATGTTCTTAGATTACCAGCAATGCGACCAGTGATCTAAACATAAAGGTCGATGGTCGTGCTATTGTCCGTGGAAATGAAGGTGTTTTCATCACAGGCAAGACCATTGAATTTCGAATGGGGGGTAACATGGAACTTAAAGCAGTAAGTATTTCAAATCAGCATTTTTGAACAGCCTAGTTTCAAATTCAGGCTGATAATAAACTGATGTAGCTTTATATGGTTTCAAATTTTATATAAAGTAGCCATGCGTAACAGTTCAGTTGCAGTCAGTGTATTTAGTAGGATTTTAAAAGGTGGTTTATTGCTTTCCTGTTAATTAGCGGTTCAGTAGTTTTCAGGTAACAATGATTTACTACTATTACGATGCTAAAAACCTACAGTGCAATTAAAGCTAAGCTATTGGCCTCTGCACTGAAACAAATACCAAAGGGAACTCATCTTCTGTTCTGGAGGCTTTACTGGGGTCAGCAACCTTTGATAGAGGAGCAGAGCATACAGTTAGGAGCGCTACCTTCTATGCTGCCACAGTAAGACTCGCCAGCATTCAAGATTTTTGGAGATTTTTAGGATTGCAAAGCATATGGAATGATGGAAAAGGTTAAAGGAGGATAAAAAAATAGAGATACGTGCACTTTTATTTCATGTGTGAATGAATTTCATGTATGAATTTGAACACTGATTCCCATTTCACGTCCATATTTTTAGATTTAGTGCATTTGCTAATAGGTCTGTAAAGTGAAAAGCCACACTACTGCTGTCTCTCTCAATATTGATCTACCACTGGAATACCAAAGTACTTTGCTGACTATAATTGAGAAATTCATGGGCATTATTCACAAATTTAATTAAAAAATGAAACCTTGTCATATGTACTTTTTTTATTCTGTTGATTTCTACAGCCATCCTAGAGATGTCATTTATTCGTTAAACCAGCTTCAAAAACAACCTGCCTTGTTTAATTTAGAAGTTTGGGTTTTTTCCTCCCTCTTTATAGGAAAACAGCATTATCCTGAACGGAACTGTGATGGTCAGCCCATCGCGACTGCCAAGTTCTTCTTACGGGGAGCAGTTCAATAACGGCAACTGGCTGCGCTTCAAGCTCTGCATGTGCGCGGATGGGACACTGTTCAAGGTTCAGGTGACAGGTTATAACATGGGTTGTCAGACTTCTGTCAATCCGTGCGGAGCCACGCACTAAAACACAAACCACTAGCAGAAGAGTTCTCTTTTGTGTTTACATATATTTGTATGAAGTAATTGCATGCCTTCCAGGATTTCTGTTTTTACAACTGTTTATACTAACACTTATTACATAATATTTTTAAGCGAAGGCTGTTACATTCAGCAGTATTATGTCATCATCCTGTTAGCCGTAATAGTGGCACTGATTTAGTAAGCTTTAGTCTACATGCATACTGAAATACCTTCCTGAATTGGGATCAGTAGAATATATTTAAAGAACGTGATCTTAGCAACTATCTTGACTTGACTGCCTTCAGTTGCTTTTAGAGGAGGTTTTTGTCCTACATCCCAAGACCTTAAGGGCAGCTGAGAACACAAGGGTGATCTGAATTACTTCAACAGGAACGTCTATTTGTTGTTGGAAGTGGATTTGCCTAGGATGTCTGAAGTGGCAGATTTTTGTCTTTGTTTCTTGCCAAAGGTTGATATAATGATTTCCCCAAAAATTATGTGGTTTACCATATGTGTACCAGAAGAGGGGTAATGGCAGATTCGCTTTAAAATATTGCATTATTTCTGCCATACATTCTCATGTAGTTAAAAAAAAATGATGCTAGCATAAATAATATTTGCAAAGTAATATCAAGTGTGGAAATGTAATTTCAATTTTGAAATAGTCTTGCCATTATTGAAGTGTTGCTTGAGCTCCCATTCTATCTGTGCAGTTTAGGCATTCTACAGTTGCTTAATTTATGTGAAGTATTTATAAAACGTATATTAGAAGTACATTTTTAAAGATGTACTTATAACTTGCTCACTACCCAAAAAAAGTGTTTTCCTGGGTGCTTTAATGAGAACAGTGTACGAATCCATTACTCAACAGGTAATCTAAAGCATGACTTGCAGCAGCATCTGAGATCAGATCTCTTTCTCCCCATAAATATCAGTACTGATGCATTGCTAAGAACCTCAGAATTAAATTCTGAAGTTAAACTGCAGGTCTACAATTCTGAATGCGATGGTATTGGATCTTACAACAGCAGAGTAAATACATGTGAATATCTGAATTTGTCAACAGTGAAACTGTGTCTATGGTGAACTGGGGCCTTACAGAAACTATTCTAGCCTTGTAACTGCTTTTGCAGAGGTAAGGTGTTCTGTACTAAAACCAGACCAGCTCATTATAAGATTCCTCCTTTCCCCACTCCATGTATTTCTTCAGTTTAAAATAGTTTTGTTTTGCAGTAGCATCAAGTAACCTTAATAATGGAGGCCATGAAGGTGACTTTGCAAGTAGCTTTTTGACAAGTTGTGCAAATGTTACACATTAACTTCAGAATTGGTCATTTGTTATGGGAAGATAAACTATCTACCCTTGTTTTATAGCTCTCAAACTACATAGAATTCCACAAAATACAAATCAGCTCCTGCTGCAACAAGAACTTTGTGTCTAAGTTCCCAACTCCTGTATTTACTAGAAGTCAGTAAGTCCTCATGCAGTATGTGTATGGTTGGAAGCGATTTCTAGAGGGCGATTCTTAGGTCAGGCATTATGCCACATGGGAGGTCAGAAGGGTCACGTTTCCCTCATTGCTCAAAGGCAAAGCCAGATTTTGAAGTTCAGTAGTTGTTGAGGTTTTGGGGGGTGGACAGCAGCTGAGCTCTTCTAACTACAACAGAATAAACAGAATAAAATGTAGCAAAAGCCATTGAATTGCTCACATTAAAGATTATGGGAAAGTACTAACATTTTGCATACTGCCTTCATGAACTTNACTTCAACACATTTTGCTGAACACATGCGCACATCTTTGCTGCTAAGTACTGCCTCAATTAGTATCTCTTACCGTTAAGAGGAGGAGATAAACTACAACATTTTTAGAATTTTCATGCTCATGCTAATGGAAGGTTGTCACTTTATTTTTATATATATAGATATATATATGCATGTATAAACACATAAGCAGCAGTGTCCTCAAAGCTGAAATAGATCTTGAAAATGACAGATGCTGCCTCAGTCAAGTAGATTACACACAAAGAGCATATTAAAGCTCTTCTCTGGTTAATACTGACATGCCTATATGTTAGTATTGGATTCTTGTAATTACCAAGAGTTCTTTTTAAAATACTGTATGCAACATGGCTGAAAGATTTGTCACAAAGGTACTCTTAAATCATGGTCTGGAGAATTGGTTTTGAAGTCTGGATTTTTTGTCAAAACATAGCAAAACCGATCATACAAATACCAAATGAAATAAGTGATCGATTTGTTAGCCACTGTTTATGTGTTGCTAATATATTTTGTTGCCTTCACTACAGAGTTTGAGAAATGTTGGCACCACACATGCCGTGTGTTGTGCATTTATTTGTTGTTTATCTTCTAACTGCCTAAGGTACGTTTTTCTATGCATATTTAAAACATTGTGTGGCGCTATTTATTTCAATCCCACAGATGTACTTAGGATTCTGCGTGTTCAAGGTACATTCTGTGTGCCTCTGTGTAAAATACCATACTGGGTACGTTGAAACAACTTACATGTGAGGAGTTCTCAGCGTATGTAAAGGTGGTGGTTTTTTCAATAGGTGAAAGACAATTGAATTTCTAATCTTTGTTTTGAAATTAAACAATAAATTCTAAGATGCAGCTGTGGTTCAGAAGTGTTATTTGTAAGAACACAGTTTTTCATTAAAAACATATTGTTGTGTTATTGACAGGGAAACTAGTGTTCTATTAACTGTAAATACAAAAATCATTCCACATCTGTTCGTCATGGATTGTATCTGGTGGACTTTGCTCAGTGGTAATTGTGTATGATACCTGAAGCAGAGTTCAAAAGTCTCCACTGTTATTAGTTAGTTCACAAGTTCCTGAGAAGCTGTATTTCTCGACCAAAGGGCTGGAAAAGAACGAACAGGTTTGGATTGTTTTTTGGGAGAGGTGGAGGGAGGGGGAAGGTTACCAGTTTATGAATGTTCTTTTTGAAAAATACCTAAGACTCCAAAACTGAATGTTTAAGGCAGAACATTGGTAACACTCTGGGTATTTGTTTAGTGCTGATCTTTCTTTTTTTAATGTCAAAAGTATTTCCTCTTTGTATGTAACTTGTTATGCTCAACTTACCATAAGTTTACATTTTACATATAGATCCTATGGATAACCTTCACTTGAGTGTCATAGCTGTGGTCCTTTACTTTAATCTTCCTGGATCAGTGGGAACCAAGTCACAGCAGGTTCTTCTTGATACACATCACCATTCAGACTGCCGGTGGGATGGGGAGTTCTTTCTGAATTGTTCTTTTACTGGAATATCCACTATTCCAGAAGATACATCACGAACAACAATAACAGCTGATTTTAGTTACAATAATATTAAAACTTTTCTGTGCACTGATGGAAGAAGTGAAAAATGGATGCTAAAACACCTGAATCTTAGTAACAACCTGATTTCTGAGCTCTCCTTAACTACTTGTAGAAATTTACTGGTTTTGGAAACTCTAAACCTCGACGGTAATGCCATCCGCACCCTCACACTGGACAAACCTACACCTGCACAGGGGTCTAAAAAGTACAGAAAAGTTGATCACCTCCTGCCTGCTTTGAAAGTATTGTCAGTTGAAAGAAATAACCTTGATACAGTTCCAAGAGGTAAGCTTTCAAAATCTTTAAGGACCTCCCTCCCAAGGGGTAAGTTGGTTTTGGGTACGATTCGGTACATATTACTGAATTCAGAATGCGACTATCTCATTTAGTTAAGGTGAGGGAAAGTTCCACCTGCGTGCAAATACAGAGCCTGAAGGAAAGGGGTTGGTTTTGCATTAGGTTGCGGTTTTTTATACAGTCTTTGCAATCGTAATGCCTTAATGTCAGTCAAATATAACCAAATTTATCCTCTGAGAGACCAAGCAGCATTTTTCCTTGTTGTATAGAATGGGAAGTAAGGTTCTTTGGAAAAACACCAGCCTCCACAACCCAGTCATGAACCAACATGACATCAAGAAAATTACAGATCATAAATTCCATACTACTCTTCAGAAGAAAGTCAATACCAATTTCAGTATTTCACGAAGACAGGAAAATATATTTTGTTCAGTCAAAACAATTTTGCTCTATGCTGTCTGACAGCCAACCAGTGACACCTTCCAGTAACAAGAGAGGGCTGTAAGGTTTCGATAGACTTTTAGAAAGTGTTTGTTAGTCACTGAACTATGCGAGGCATTGTAGCCTTTTAGGACAGCCTCTGTCCTCATAAACGGATGATTCACACTGTCCAAACTGTTTAAATGAAGCAGAAGCTGCAGTACGAGCAACGCTATCCTATATATTGTTTGCTGAATTTAATTAATCTCCAATAACATCATCAGATTCATCAGCTCTAGATTTTGAAAATACAGGTGGGGTGGCAAACCAAAACCCCACTTATCTTACAAAGTTGGACAAAGAAAGTAATTTTGCACCTACACAGGTTCCTCAAAGCTTTATTTTTCTCATTTTTTGATACTAATAGTTCTCTAGCATGCAGAAAACCATTTCGCTTAATTATTTTGTAGGATCCGTAAGGTTCCCATATAGACAGTGTGTGTGTGTGTATATATATATATATATATATATACATACATTGATGCAGATTTTATTTGTTTTGATAGATAAATACAAGTACACATTATAGGATGCCTCAGTGGGTCAGACTGATCAACCCTTCTCTATAAGAGACTCAATTTTTAGATGTTAGAAGTCAAACTGCTACGCATCGTACCACCATATTTCAGGTTATACTTAAATCCTATATTCCTTTAAATACATGTTCAGAACTTTATTTCCTCCTCCAGACTACTTCACTAACGTTCAGTTTTTAAGCTCTGGTAAGAAAACACAAACTGAAGTTCTAAAGTGGAGGGGTTCAGCCACAGAGAAGCCCTCCTTGCAACCGCCACCCCAGGTGTCAGACTGCTGCCATACCAGTGTGTATTTTTGGCACAAATTTAGCTTCAGGGACGCGTCCAAGCTACAATTCTTCATGCAGGTGCAAGGAACAATTTATGAACTGCTGGAACTTCTGAATGCTTTTTCAGTCAGCTACCTCTAGTTTTACAGCAGGAATGAATCATTCCCTCTGCTTTTCACAATAAACCCAAAGATCAATTACTCAGCAAACAGAACAGCAAACTGGAATAAGAGATTTCTGGTAAACCAGATGACATAAAGGGGAAAATTTTCAAGGAGAACGAGTAGCTTCTCAACAATGCTGCATGATCAAAAAATCACTTTAGGTTTACATTCAGGTGCTACAAACTGTGGTGATGCTGAGTGTTCAAGCACCTGCCTTCCCCCTGCAGCTTGTAGGCTGGAGCTTTGGGGGCTACCTGCACAGCACCTAAGAAAAATGAAGTATCTATCTCCAGCATTCAGAATGGCTACTTATGCAAGACAGATGCTGTCATAGCTAGGATACGCTGAAGAATATAGTCATGCTTGATAATTCACCGGCAGACAGGCATAAGCAACAATAAGTTTTTGTTTTCAGTCAGGTTTACATCCTATGAATATGGTTCAAATAATTCCACATATGAAATGGAACTTGCAAAGGGCAATGAATAGGAGATACTGTATCACCTTTTGCATCTCCATCTTTTATTTACAATTAACATCTTTGGATTTTACAAACTGAGTATATTCTACCCTTTTCACGCTCCTCCCTTCTTACCCTCCAGTTCACCAGATGCATACTCAAATACAGAGATCACAGTCAGAATAATTTTGATAGCATGAAAGAATGTTACTGCTTTTATGTGAATTTTTAAAACATGCATTAATTGTGAATGTATTAACATGCCTGCTGTTGATGCTACGCAACTTTTAGAATAGGACAACCACTGAACAGGAAAGGCATAGTAACTCAAAGCCTGCAGCCACCCATTGTAATAGACAGGAATGGAAGGAATTTTGTTGCAAATAATTTTAAAAAGCCACTTGACGCAATTGGGAAAACAAGAACATGAAATGTAAAATAGTTTTGTTCTTCCTAGGACTAGGCCTGCTGCAATCCTTACAAACCATCCATATGTCATCCAATGGCATACAACAGATTGATCCGAATGATTTTCAAAACTGTTCACAGCTGAAGGACATCAACTTGCAAAACAACAAGATAACTAAAATTCATCCAGATGCCTTCAGGGATCTCAACAAATTACAGGTTGTACAGCAATATTACAACTGTTTCAATGTTTTGTGTTAATCACCATTAAAGATATTAATTATCAACTATTCAGCAGTATTATATTGGTCTTTTTTATATTAGTATACAATTATAAAAACTAAAGCAAATGGTGAAAATAATCATTATTTTTATAAAATATGTATTTGCTTTTCATATATAGAAAAACACACACACATGTAAATATACAAAATATATCCATAAATTTACCATTTATCTATGCCAGAAACCAATTCATAACTGGCTTAAACACACACATGTCCTTTTCTACCCCCACCCCTTCCACAGCAAGAGCCCCGCGGCTTCCTATTCACACAGAGGTAGTCTACAACAGGAGAATTCTAAATATACCACAATTTAAACTTTTCATTTAAATTAAAAGGTTTAGAACAATATTCTTGAAATCCTAACCAGATGTATTGTTCCCATAACTGCAAAAGTGCTTGTATGGTAAAATAAATGTTATTGTTGATATTGCAATTAAGATTCCATTGTAAGGCTTATCAAATTAATCCTGAATTATTTCCAAATAGGTTGTGGATCTCCGTGAAAATGCTCTGACAACCCCTCTACCACAGATATTACTCAGTTTGAACTTCTTTCAACTTGAAGTGGATTTGTCAAATAATGCCTGGATATTTAACTGCAGACTAAATGCTTTCAAACATTTATTTAATTTTCTTTTTGACTCCACGAGGAAAAAATTGAGTATTTCATACAATAAATCTGCCAACAACTCACAGAAACCTCTGCTCTATCTTTCAAGTTTCCATTTAAACTGCAGCGACAGTGTTGTTCTGCTCAAGAGGGCTGTAATCCCAACAGGGAAGACATCGGCGCTAAACTGCAACTTGGACAACACCAAGGGTAAGTAAAACAGGGTCACCATCCATATGCTGCTAAAATCCAAATGCATGCAGAATGATCAAAGAAATCTGGTTTAAAAAGTGGATTTCTAAAGATGCTGTTTAAAAATAACTGAACAATAATTTAACATGCAAATTATTTAATCAGAAAGTATACTGGTTAGAATATTTGAAAAGTCACGTTTCCCCAAAAAAGTCTTCATCTCTTTCCTTACATTAAACTAGTAAGTGATGCCAAATTATACACAAATAAATTTCAGTAAGTAGTACGTTACAAATGTACCAGTTAATTTTGGAATGCAAACAAAGGACCAAATAGTGGGGTGGCACGTCTGGGGCACGTAGAAAACAGAGAAGGATATAATAGTGTTTCTAATGTTCAATTATAGCAAAATTAAATGAAAGTTTATTTGCAAGGGAAAGGATTTGTACTTCTTCAAGAAAAGCACAGCTACTGTAGCACACAGTTCACTTAGGAAATGAATTCAGCATTTACAATTAATACAGAGTACTTCAGGTACAAGTGACAAAATCTACAGAGGTAAGACTTCCCATGCAGAAGGTAAACTAAGACCAAACTTAGAGTAGAAGGTGTATTTGTCACATGCTATAAGGCAAAACAGCTGAACTC